>JAGSMP010001847.1:0-72719 GCA_029286625.1 Parnassius orleans
TCGGGCTGAAAGCCATATACGTCAGAGAGGACATCTGTTCTCGACGCCTCGGCAGTCTTGAAGGTTCGGACCTGTCCATCCTTTGGCTACGTAGATAGCGACGACCATCCGCGCGTCTACGGGTGCCTCTATAGGTCCCATAGCGGTAATGCCGAAACAGACCGACTCATCGACCACGTCCAAATGGCTACAGATTCCTTTGCTACAACAGGTCCCATCCGCAGAGATCGTGGTCCTGGCGATTTTAACGCCCACCACGCCGAATGGCTCGGTTCACGTTTAACCGATCATGCGGGGAGATCTGTTTATGACTTGCCTGGCATATGGTCTGACACAGCTGGTTACTTCGCCTACGCGGATTCCAGATATGAAGGATCATAAACCTTCCCTGTTGGACCTTCTGCTGACCTCTCATCCGGACGGATATCAGGTTTCGGTCGATGCCCCTCTCGGCTCTTCGGACCATTGTTCGATCCGGAGTGTGGTGCCACTACGCCCCTCGCGGTTGCGTTTGCAGGTTGCCGCCGTGTTTGGCATTAGTCTTTTGCATCCCACCCATGGGGCGGGTTTGCTTTGATGATCCCAGCGCTGTTGCTGACTCTGTCATGACGTGGTGGTACAGGAATGGAACTATTTATTCCATCATCTGTGGTACCCATCGGAGGCAGATCGCAGCCTTGGTTTGGTCGCTCCTGTAAGACTGCACATGCAGGCAGGAGTGCTATCAGGCTCAGCTGAGGCTTCGGCGGCTCGGGATGTAAACACCAGCATGCTTAAAAAGAATAACTTCGCCTCCAGGTCCTTCAAAGTGTTACAAGGCAAAGTCTGAGTACATAGGCAGAATTGGCGAAACCAGTTCGCCTTCCTTCGGGAACCCGTGCATTCTGGTCTCGCCAAGGCTGTCCAAGGAATTTCTGTGCCATCACTACCATCTCTGCAGGGAGGACGACCACTGGCCCACGCCGCAAAAGAAAAAGCCGACCTTTAGGCTCACTTTGCGTCCAACTCGACTCTTGATGACGGGGAACACACGCCGACCATCCCGCGGTGGTGAGTGCTCCATGCCGGATGTGCGGTTCACAGCGCTCGGTTCGCGCACCTCCCCTGGACATTCACAAGTCGAGTGCCTGACGGAATCTCCCAATTGTGCTGAGGACGTGTGCTCCGGAGTGCAGCACCGGTTCTAACGCGTCTTTTCCGGTACCCTACCCTAGGCGTAGTCCTGAAATCATGGAAGATAGCTTTTGTCCAACTGATCCCTAAAAAGCGACGCTCAGACCCGTCCAACTACAGGCCTATCGCCATCACCTTGTTCTCCAAAATAATGGAGTCCATTATAAACTGCCAGCTCATGTGGTACCTTGAGGATCACCAGCTGATTAGTGACCGCCAATGCGGTTTTAGTCGGGGTCGGTCAGCTGGTGATCTTCTGGTCTACCTGACTCATAGATGGGCAGAGGCAGTAGAGTCAAGGGGCCGTTAGTTTGGACATTGCGAAGGCTTTCGATCGGGTTTGGCACAAAGCGCTTCTTTCAAAGCTCCTTCCTATGGGCTTCCCGAGTAATTGTGCAATTGAATCACCAGCTTTCTTGCAGATCAGACATCAAGGTCGTTGTAGACGGTGCATGCTCCGACTACAAGCCGATTAACCTGGTGTTCCAAGGCTGCGTGCTATCACCAACGCTGTTTCTTCTGCATATCAATGATATGTTGCAAACCGGTAGCATTCATTGCTATGCGGATGATAGCACTGGTGATGCTCTATACGCCAGCCGTGCGATATTTCTCGGGAAACGTCGCCAGTACTGGAACAAACTTGTCTGAAGTCGAGTCTTTGCTGAACAAAGTCTCGGATTGGGGCGACTAAATCTAGTCAGTTTAATCCTCAGAAGACACAAGTTTGCGTTTACCGCTAAAAGAACCCTTTGTCGTATCTCCTCGGTTTCAAAGCACTCCCCTTGTTGCCGCAGCCAGTATCGGAATCCTCGGCGTCGACATATCGAGTGGCGTGCAGTTTCGCGGTCACTTGGAAGAAGGGATTGGCCTCTAAAAGCAGCGTGCTCAGCAGAGCGGGACAGTATTTCATGCCGGCACAACGCCTGCAACTTTACAAGGCGCAGGTTCGGCCTCACATGGATACTGTTCCATCTCTGGGCTGGGGCTCCCCAGTGCCAGCTCCTTCCCTTGACCACATCCAGCGCAGAGCGGCTCCAGATCGTTGACGACCGAGTCCTTTCCGATCGGCTCGATTCATTGGCGCTGCGAAGAGATGTTGCATCTCTTTGCATTTTCTTTCGCATTTACCACGGGAGTGCTCTGAGGTGTTCGGATTAATCCCAGCCGCCAAATTTCACGAACGCACATCGCGGCAGAACTCGATACCATCCACACCATCTGGATGATTGGCGGTCCACCACTGTGCATTTAGAAGATGTTTTCCTTCTCACTTCCTTCCTTGTGAATAGTTTACCACCAGCGATTTTTCGGACCGATACGACTTAGGACCTTCAAGAAAGAGCCTACTCCTTTTTAAAGGCCGGCAACGCATCTGCAATTCCTCTGGTTCCCTGGTGTTGCAGTTGTTCATGGGCGGCGGTAGTCACTTACCATCAGGTGAGCCGCATGCTCGTTGCCCCCTCTCTATAAAAATTGACTTTATCTAGCTTCAACTTCGATACTGATGTTGTTGTACTGACGGAGTGCAGACTTAATTGTAACAAACCTCTACCTGTTCTGCCAACTATTGCTCCTATTTTACAGAGTGTAGGCTGAACAAAACGATGGGGTCGTAGTATATGTAAAAAATGCCTTAAAAACACAACTATTTCTAAAAAATCGTATCCTAAAACCTTGGATCACACAGGTATTTTGCGCTGCATAAGAAACCGTAATAAGCTTCAAAAAAAGCATAATGAGCCTCTGATGAAACAATCACAATAACATAACGGAGGTATAGAAATTATTGTAACAATCTCATTAAAAAGTTAAAAGAGACTATGAGAGAGTTGTTGGCTAAATCGGTCAAAATAACAAACAATTATGGAAAAATATCAAAACTATTACTCACACTAATAAACTCAAGACTTTAAATAGAGAACTTCTCAATGTTACTGATAATCCGATAGCCTCTGCAAACTCTTAAATTACTATTTTTCTAATATTGGCAAACAGCTTGCCGAACGGATTGAATATGTTGAAAGCGACTCTAACTCTTACATCAAAACCTGCCAACACATCCGAACTCCTTCACAATACTTCTGCACATGTCATTATGAAGTTAATAGTATTTGATGAACCTAAAATCTGAAAGTTCTTCAGGCTGGGATAATATCCGACTGCTTTTAAACATGCAAAAGAGTGATTGTTCCTATCATAACTCACCTAGAAACCTGTCCTTTGATAAAGGAGTATTTAGCTCCCTGAAGCAGTCGATCATTACTCTGGTTTACAAGACTGGGGATAGAGATGACGTAAGCAACTATAGACCTATATCGATGCTGCCTGATATCAAAATACTTGAAAGACTTATAAATGTAAGATTAAACACCTACTTACAAAATATGAGATCTTGTCTTCTTCCCAGTTTGGTTTCAGACAGGAAAGTCGACCGAAGATGCAGTCTCTGCGTTGAGCTCATTGGTAGTAGAAATGGATAAGCATAATAAATGCGCAGTATTCTAGATTTGGAAAGCGTTTGATACGGTCTCTATCCCCATTCTTGTACACAAGTTGGAAAGAATCGGTATCAGGTGTTCCGCTAAAATTACTCTCGGACTACCTTGCAAACAGGAGGCAGAAAGTAAAACTAGAAAATTATACTAGGATTGCACTAATGTGTCGTTTGGTGTCTCGCAGGAAGTGTTCTTAGCCCCACATTATTCTTAATTTATCTGAATGATTTATGTAACATGACCTAAAAATGTCAAAATATTCTCTTATGCGGATGACACTGCTGTTGTTTCTGGAGAATCCTGGGAAATTGCTAAAAGAATGAAAAAGGTTTTGAGCAAATAGGTAAATGGCTGCGATTTAATCTCCTTACGCTCAATACGGCCAAAGTTGCTATATATGCTAGCATTTATAACAACGCTCAGCCAGAATTAATTTTGCGGTGAGAATACATCACTGTGTACCACAACAGATAGACAAAACTGCCATTGCCCACTATACAAAAAGTAACCGAGCTAAATATTTGGGAGTGTGGTTGGATCAAAGACTCTCTTGGTATCTCAGCTTGAACATGTCACTCAGAGAATAAGGAATCTCACATGGATTTTAAGATATTGAGACATGCGGTACCTAAGACGGATTTAAAAAAGGGATTGGGAAAAGTGTCTTCTAAGAGAAATATATGTATCTCTAGTACAGTCTGTTCTTGCTTACTGCTTGCCTGTATGGGAGGTGCAGCCAAGACGCGCTTTCTTGAGGCGAAACGTGCACAACGTAGTTTGATAAGGTCATGTATTTTAAAACAAATGTTTTCAACTGATAAACTTTATCAAACTACCCAATTCCTTCAATTAGAAAGCTTTACATTATTCAGACAATTCTGAGTAAACACAAAACCTAAAATTTGATGCCACTAATGCTGTAGGAAGAAGGCATAAGCTGGAAACCGTCAAATGCAATTCTATTTTTGCTTCAAGGCAATATAAGCTCGTTCAGTCTACCTCTACAAAATGATTAATAAAAGCCTAAACTTATATACTAAAACACATCGCGACTGTGAGGTGCTTACAGTTATGCTTGGAAGATAAAACCTATGATGATCTAGAGGCATTACTAGTTAAAATTAAATAGTAACAAAACACATACACTCACACACACACACACACACACACACACACACACACACACACACACACACACACACACACACACACACACACACACACACACACACACACACATATACGCTAAAATAAGTTATAGTTTAAAAGTAAAAATTAATCCCACTGATAGCTGTAGTGTTTGCTTGTAGAATTAGTTTTATATTGGAACTATATTAGAATAATTATTTTCATTGTTATCTTTTTAAACGTGCTACTTCAAAATCATGTAACTTCAAAATTTATTATTTTTAAACAGTACATTCTTCTAAAACGACTTGAATTAATGGAAGAGCGTTGCTCCCTGATACAGGCTCATTAGCTTAAAAGGGCGCTACGGTCACTAATATAATATAATGTACCCATTGTTTTAAAATAAATATTTATTATTATTATTATGGGGTATTTATATAGTATTCTCATATGGTTGGGCTGAATAAATATTTTAAAGGAAATAATAAATAAACATAAATATATATTTAATATACTAACATAAATAAATAAATAATACATAAATAAATAAATAATACATAAATAAATAAAACCCAACAGATAAACCCTCGGCAGGGGAGACCAAACAGCCGAGGTTGGGAAAGGGAAAACCGGCGGACGATGCGGGCGGTATCGAGGAGCACCGCCTTCTGCATTTGAGCTTGGAGCGGTCCGTCACGGAGTCCCAGTCGCCTCAGATGACCCGAGGGGCACGGCTGCTTCGGCAAGTACCTGTGCCGCATAGACAGGGGCCGGACGCTCAGTGTGCCACCACCGTCCATTGCGGGAAGACACGGCGCAACACACGCTCGCCGAGTGTGCAGCTTGGAGGACAGCGCCGTGTCCTCACAAATAGTAGGAAGCGATCTGTCGCTGCCGGCCTAGTGCGGAAGATGGTCGGTAGCGCAAGTCGTGGGACGCAGTGGTGTCCTTCTGCGAGGACGTGATGTCGCAGGAAACTGCGGAACAGGAAAGGAGATCTCGACTCCTTCCCGGCCGCAGAAACACCGACGCAGGGAGAAGGGCGGACAACGCCCTTTTCCGGCCCCATGAATGGGTCAGGGGCGGGGACGCAAATCGCCCTCTTCGATGGCTTTGGTGGAGGCGCGTGCGGGTGTCGGCGCGCGCCACCTCTGTAACCTAATGATTGAACACCTCACTACCCGGCAGGACAGGCCGGATAGACCGGGCCAGCACTGTGGGGCTGCGGAAGAATTTGGATTCCTGCGGCCCGCGCGCACGTGCGAGGAGCACTGGGGTGGTTTTAGCCAGTAAGAGTCCGCGCCCTCCGCCTTTCCCCAGGCGGAGCGGTAGTCCATAGTTTCCCCAAAAAATGACCCGAGGCTGACTGGATTAACCGTTCGCAGAGACGACTACAGGTATAATTTCGGTCGGCAGTCAACCCCATGTCAGTCACCTCGTGAGCCAGGTCCAGATATTTTGTTCGCTTATCTGTTTCGGCTTTCACGAGGTTCTCGTCATATGGAATGGTGATGTCGACCAAAAATATCACTGACTGTGCCCGGTCCATCAGCACAATATCAGGCTTATTGCAGAATAGTCCTGTCTGTGATGATGGCCCGGTCTAATAAACCTGGCGCGGTCATTTTCGAGCGACTTCCGGCAGTACTTGTAATACGGCAATTTCCGGTCCACGAGACCGTATTTCAAACGAGCTCCTGGTGTAGAATTCTGGCTACTAAGTTGTGCCTGTGCAAGTACTCAAGGTTAAGCGCCGAACAACCGGAGATGACATGCCTAAGTGACTCACCGGGATGGCGACAAGCTCGACAGATGTCGACGGTGCCATCCCTAGGATGTATCTCCGATAGTTGTTGGTCTTAATAACCTGATCCTGTATCGCACAGACAAAACCCTCGGTTTCCCAAAGAGGTCACAAAACGTAGCCAGTGGAGGCAACTGTGTCTACGAAAGGCACATAGAGCCTTAGAACCTCCCGTGGAGCTCCTTCTCCTTCCATACGGTCTCCCGGTCGGAAATGCTCTGTACTGCCGGGTCTTGCCATTGCTCGTTGGCCAGGATAGAGGTAAGTCCTTTATCACAAGAAATGACGTCCCTATAGAATGGATCATCCGATCTCGTCAGAGTAATTACGGGCTACACACTTAGCGATTATGCATGGTGCGCGCTTAAAACGCCCACCATGTTTCGCGGCAGTACAGCCTCATAATCGACAATCTCGGGTGATGCATCCTATGGGACGTCATAGTAGTGCGGACTTTTCTATCCAGGGCGTTAAGTTCAGTTGGAGTCCACCTAAGTATGCCAAGGTATATATAGAACAGGCATGACCCAACCGTTATATGCGTGTGTCTTATTCACACCGGACAAAAGAGCTGTTAAGCACTTTGGTCAAGCGTATAAAACATATCGCAAACTGACTGCTTCATACCCGCCTCATCATACAGATGCTCTGTGACATACCCAGGTATCGGTATGTTTCAGCCTCAGAAAGGTCCTCATGTTGATGGGCATAGATAAGTCTATGCCCTCAGGATGTAACAACCCTTCCCCTCTCAACATGGAGGACCGCACACTTATCCGTCCCCAGCTCCATTCTGATAGAATTACTAAAATCACAAGTGATGTTTAGCAATTCCATAAGATGGGAGCGATTGGAGCGAATAACTTAGATCATCCATATAGAAAAGGTGGCTCACTTTTGCCTCCTTTCCAGCTGAAATCCTCCAGGAGTCCTCAGTAATGTACTGAGAGGGTTCAGGAGATGCAAAACAGATTGGACTCAAACAATCGCCCTGGAAGATACCCTTCTTATCCTTATGTGGCTTTCCGCATCCGTCATCCGCTGGCCTAGATGACAAAGATGCTCCATTGCCCATACACTGCCCGAGAGTCTCTAACTGTACAGTCAATCTTGTACAGCTCGAGGACCCTCTTTAGCCATGTATGGGCACCGAATCAAATGCCTTTTTATAGTCTATCAGGCGGCGGAGAAGTTCCGACGGTTGCGTTTAACCACTTTGTGACCGCGTCAATGAGGTGGTTCCTTGGTTTACGACCACCGCCCCGACATCCATTTTGAGCGCGCGACATCACCTGATTTAAATCCAGGTGACGAATGATTCGCGTACTCAAAATGGATGTCAATGTCTTATATGGTGGGTAGACACGTAATGGGGCGGTATTTGCTAGGGTCTGTGGAATCATGGTCTTTAGGAACCAAATGAGTGATCCCAGTAGTGAAGAAGCTCCGGGAACTACTGGGTAGTGAAGAGGCTCGGGAGCGACTTTTGGTCGAGAGCCTCTTGAAACTGTCGGGCAAGTACAGCGTGACACACCACGAACCCCTTCAGCCAGTAGTGATGCAGTCCGTCGGGTCCCGGACTTTTCCAGTTCAGGGCCCTACGGACCGCCTCAAACGTCATCCGGCGATTATGATGACGGGGTCCATGGGCGTAACACTCGCACACTGACTCGCCACAACTTCCGTCCAAGGGCCCTCGCTGTGGTTTACGGGCTCTGACCACAGGCCGCGCCAGAATGCGATAGTGTCGGCCTGATTCGGTGCTGGGCCCGTTCCACGTACCATTGGTCGCTCAATGACTCATAGACCTCTTCTGATCACTCTGGAAGGGACGATTCTGGTTGAACCGTCTTGACCTCTCGGTATATCGCCGAATCCGCTTTCCCCAAGCAGCGATTCTCTGCTTCAGGTCGTCTATGCGCTCCGTCAGTTTTGCGTTATATCCGGCTGGGACAAACTGACATTTGTCCCAGCAAACGCCATCCTGACGGTGCGCACAATTCTCGGCCTATTATTGCCCGACCTGAAGCTTATCAGTCTGCCGATGAGGGGTTCGTTTTTGCGATACGGTCCTCAATCCTTCTTCGCCAGGCTGGGATAGCGCTACTTTGCCCAGTAGCACGTCCAGACGTGGGAAGTTGGCACCAACAATGCGGCAAACTGCCAAAGCGGCGCCAAAGTATTGAGTCCGTATCGCAAAGGTCCCGGCTGGTTTCTAAATAGGTTGCCAGAAATGGGTTCAGGGCCGTCACGACATCCGATTCCGCTTGCTTGGGGTTATGCGAAGTCGCGGTCGATTTTCGAGGGCGTACTGCGCGTTTCCACAATCGCCTCTTCAATGTACTCATTTGCTCTAGTTCTAGTTCCTGGGCGATTGTTTCATCATCGTCTGAATCAACCACAACTAGAGTTCACAGCATCCACGTGTGCGGGTTGCTCTGCAACTTGTGGCGCCGCATTCACAGTCGTAGTATTTTCATCCGATGAAAACAGCCTCCATCGTAGCCGTTCGAGTTCGGTGCCATCAAATATGTTTGGCGCAAGATATACCGAACTCAGTCTGCCAGGTTTTGCTCGATGACGGTTGTAGATGGCTCAGCTCAGCAAAAGTCGATGCATCCTGGCCGGTACGCAAAACCTCAACTTCTCCCCTTTCGCCTAAAATACGCCCGCAATGCGTTGCTATTCATTTGAATTGTCCATCGCATGCGGCGTACTCACTAATGGCTGGTGCCGATTGCTGGGCCCGCAAGGCCCTGCCGACACCAAGCCAGCTGGTGGGGATGATGGATGTGAGGGCTGCTGGGTGGTCGTGCGGCTCCTCGTGACCGGCTGGCGGTTCGCATGCTGTCGCGTCCAGCGCCAGCTCAGACGCGCCCTGGCGACCTCAGGCAGCGACCCTTTGCGCGTATTTCTGAGTTCCATCATCCATGTAATGGGCGTCAGTTAACGGGAGACGCCCAGACCCGGCACCGTTTCATGGTGAGGCCATACAAGCGGGCCTTTGCACCTTCAGTTTGCCAGGCACGGCACTAACACCTCATGGCCAGGCGCTGACTGACTGCGCTGACGTAGCAGTTTTGTCACATAACCGTTACATCAGCGGGCAATGGGGTCGTCACTTCCCTACGCCGTTTTATTATTATTTTGGGGTATTTATATAGTATTGTCATCTGGTTGGGCTGAATAAATATTTTAAAATAAATAATAAATAAACATAAATATATTTAATATACAAATATAAATAAATAAATAATGCATAAATAAAAACCCAACGGATGGAAACCCTCGGCGAGGAGACCAAACAGCCGAGGTTAAAGGAAAGGAGAAAACGGCGGACGATGCGGGCGGTATCGAGGAGCACCGACTTCTGCATTTGAGCTTGGGCGGTCCGTCACGAGTCCCAGTCGCCTCAGATGACCCGAGGCTGACTGGGATTAACCCGTTCGCAGAGACAGGTATAATTTCGGTCGGCAGTCCACCCACATGTCGGTCACCTCGTGAGCCAGGTCAGATATTTTGTTCGCTTATCTGTTTCGGCTTTCACGGGGTTCTCGTCATACAGATGGTGATGTCGACCAAAATATCTTGACTGCCCAGTCCATCAGCACAATATCAGGCTTATTCGCAAGAATAGTCCTGTCTGTGATGATGGCCCGGTCCCAGTGAAACCTGGCGCGGTCATTTTCGAGCGACTTCAAAGTACTTATAATGGCAATTTCCGGTCCACGAGACCGTATTTCAGAGCGAGCTCCTGGTGTAGAATTCTGGCTACTAAGTTGTGCTGTGCAAGTACTCAGAGTTAAGCGCCGAACAACCGGAGATGACATGCCTAAGTGACTCACCGGGATGGCGACAAGCTCGACAGATGTCGACGGTGCCATCCCAGGATGTATCTCCGATAGTTGTTGGTCTTAATAACCTGATCCTGTATCGCACAGACAAAACCCTCGGTTTCCCCAAAGAGGTCACCAAAACGTAGCCAGTGGAGGCAACTGTGTCTACGAAAGGCACATAGAGCCTTGTAGAACCTCCCGTGGAGCTCCTTCTCCTTCCATACGGTCTCCCGGTCGGAAATGCTCTGTACTGCCGGTCTTGCCATTGCTCGTTGGCCAAGGATGAGGGGTAAGTCCTTTATCACAAGAAATGACGTCCCTATAGAATGGATCATCCGATCTCAGAAAGTAATTACGGGCTGCACACTTCGCGATTATGCATGGTAGCGCGCTTAAAAGCCACGCCACCATGTTTCCGCGGCAAGTACAGCCTCATAATCGACGATCTCGGATGATGCATCCTATGGGACGTCATAGAATGCGGACTTTTCTATCCAGGGCGTTAAGTTCAGTTGAGTCCACCTAAGTATGCCAAGGTATATATGAGAACAGGCATGACCCAACCGTTATATGCGTGTGTTTATTCACCGGACAAAAGGCTGTTAAGCACTTTGGTCAAGCGTGCATAAAACATATCGCAAACTGACTGCTTCATACCCGCCTCATCGATACCGATGTTCTGTGACATACCCAGGTATCGGTATGTTTCAGCCTCAGAAAAGTCCTTATGTTGATGGGCATAGATAAGTCTATGCCTCAGAGTTAACAACCCTCCCCTTTCAACATGGAGGACCGCACACTTATCCGTCCCCAGCCCCATTCTAATAAATTACTAAAATCACAAGTGATGTTTAGCAATTCCATAAGATGGGAGCGACTGGAGGCGAATAATTTGAGATCATCCATATAGAAAAGTGGGTCACTTTTGTACCTCCTTTCCGAAGCTGAAATCCTCCGGAGTCCTCAGTAATGTACTGAGAGGTTCAGGGAGGCAAAACCAGATTGGACTCAAACAATCGCCCTGGAAGATACCCCTTATCCTTGTGGTTCTCCGCAGCCGTCATCCGCTCGCCTAGATGACAAGGATCGTACTCACTGCCCCATACACTGCCGAGAAGTCTCGAACACAGTCAACCTTGTACAGCTCGAGGACCCTCTTAAGCCATGTATGAGGCACCGAGTCGAATGCCTTTTTGTAGTCTATCCAGGCGGCGGAGAGGTTCCGACGGTTACGTTTAACCACCTTGCCAATGCCGCGTCAATGAGGTGGTTCCTTGGTTCACGACCACCGCCCCGACATCCGTTTTGAGCGCGCGACATCACCCGATTTGCGTTCAGGTGACGAGTGATTCTCGCGCTCAAAACGGATGTTAATGTCTTATATATGGTAGGTAGACAGGTTATGGGGCGGTATTTGCTCAGGTCTGTGGAATCCGGTCTTTAGGAACCAAATGAGTGATCCCAGTGTGAAAAGCTCGGAGTAACTTTGGTCGAGCCTCTTGAAACTGTCAGGCGAGCACAGCGTGACACACCACGAACCCCTTCAGCCAGTAGTGATGCAGTCCGTCGAGTCCCGGACTTTTCCAGTTCAGGGCCTACGGACCGCCTCGCTACGTCATCCGGCGTTATGATGACGGGGTCCATGGGCGTAACTCGCACTGACTCGCCACAACTTCGTCAGGGCCCTCGCTGTGGTTTACGGGCTCTGACCACAGGCCGCGCCAGAATGCGATAGTGTCAGCCTGATTTGGTGCTGAACCCGTTTCACGTACCATCGGCCGCTCAATGATTCATGAGCCTCTTCTGATCACTCTGGAAGTGACGATTCTGATTGAACCGTGTCGACCTCTCGGTATATCGCCGAATCCGCTTCCCCAAGCAGCGATTCTCTGCTTCAGGTCGTCTATGCGCTCCGTCAGTTTTTGCGTTATATCCGGCTGGACAAACTGATATTTGTCCCAGCAAACGCCATCCTGACGGTGCGCAATCTCAACCTATTATTGCCCGACCTGAAGCTTATCAGTCTGCCGATGAGGGCCTTGCCTTTGCGATACGGTCCTCAATCCTTCTTCGCCAGGCTGGGATAGCGCTACTTTGCCCAGTAGCACGTCCAGACGTGGGAAGTTTAGCACCAACAATACGGCAAACTGCCAATGCGGCGCCAAAGTATTGAGTCCGTATCGCAAAGGTCGGCTGGTTTCCAAAAGGTTGCCAGCAATGGGTTCAGGGCCGCCACGACATCATTCCGCTTGCTTAGGGTTATGCGTGGGGTCGCGGTCGATTTTCGAGGCGTACAGCGCGTTTCCACAATCGCCTCCTCAATTTACTCCTCATCTGCTCTAGTTCTTGGGTGACCATTCCATCATCGCCTGAATCAACCAAAGCGGGAAGATCCATGGCTTCCACATATGGCTGCTGGTCTATGGCCTTAGGGCCGCATCCCCAGCTATAGCTGGTTCATTCGATGAGGGAATAGACTCACGCCGTAGTCGTTCGAGTTCAGCATCATCAAATATTTTCAGGCGTATGATGTACCGAACTCGGTCTGCCAGGTTTTGCTCTGACGGGAACAGACGGCTCCAGCTCAGCAAAAGCGGTGCATACGAGCCCGATACGCTGTTCCTCCGGTTTCCCCTTTCGCCCTATAGTACGCCCGCAATGCGTTTATGTTCATATATTTTGTCCAACGAATGCGGCGTACTCCACCAGCGGCGGGTGCCGCTTGCCGAGTCCGAGAGGACCCTGCCGACACCAAGCCGTCTGGTGGGGATGATGGATGCGAGGACTGCTAGGTGGTCGTGCAGTACCTCGCTCGGCTAACGGCCCGCATGCTGTCGCGTCCAGCGCCAGCTCAGACGCGCCCAGCGACCCCAGGCAGCGGCCTATGCTTCTTTTTTTCCATCATCCATAAAATGGGCGTCAATTAACGGGAGACGCCCAGGCCCGCACCGTTTAATAGTGTGGCCGTAGCACAAAGGGCTTTTACCCTCAATTCTGCCGAGGCACGGCGCTCACACCTCTTGGCAAGGTGCTGACTGACTGCGCCGACGTAGCAGTTTTGTCACTTAACTGTTGCGTCAGCGGGCGATGGGGTCGTCACTTCCCTACGCCTTATTATTATTATTATTATTACCTCTTACTACTTGGACTCTCAATACATCAATGTACACTTTCTCATTTGCTGAGCTGTTAAGGCCTTTTTATCTTACATAGCTTTTTTCCTATTACATTAGCAATGTTTTTAGTACCAAATTTCATAGTAAGCGTGAAACCTGAATTGAATATCCGCCACTGTGCGCCTTAAGATGCTCGGCAACGTTAAAAAGATATGAGGGAACATGTACGGTCGTGTTCCTTGAATTTCAAATAAAATTAAACTTTGATTTATGATAACAATGTTCGAAAAACATCCTACATTGAAAAGTAAAATCGCAATCTTACTTCAATATAAGTTTAACATTTTTTTTAAATACTAAAGAAATTGTAAAACGAAATATAAATCTGCGTTGATCAAAGTCAATTCTGTAGTTTTAATGACAAGCTAACATTTCTAAGTCTGGTAAGGCATAATGATTTCTTATATTTACGCGAACACTACACATTGAATTAAACTACTTTTACGGATTATATCGCGTTTAATTAACTTATTTTATTAATTCCCGACGTTTCGGGTGCTTTACACACCCATGGTCTGCAGGGTCTGGTGATTGACGTCCCAATGTCAAAGTTAATCCGGAGTACCTTCAGCTTTTTAATTATTAATTTTGGTCCGATCTACATAGAATAGACAACTGTGTCTTGAAGTCTTGCAGTGGTATGCTTGGGTTTAGTTTTAATTTTATTAATTACAGGATCCCAAGCAGGTGGTGATACCAGCCTCCTCTCTATGAAATTAGTGTTTTTTAATAGCCTCATCATCCTTGGCAGGAATCGATGTTCTTTCGCGAGAATCTGTGGTTTATCAAATCTAATGTATTATGGGGGCCGTCTAGGATATGATCACAAACTGCAGACTTCCCGGAACATTGGTGCTTCACGTCAGCTATGTGTTCTTTACGGTTTAATAGATCGTTTTGTTTGCCCTATATGAGACCACATTCTAATCAAACTTGCACTCCCATCTTGTAGAGAATATTGCACTTGACGGATGGTAGAGAAGCTAATCTTCTTCGGCGGCAGAATGTTCTTATAGAAGCTCGCTTCAAGATGTAGCCAATCTTGTCTGTGACACCTCACATATGTAGAGCACAGGCACACGCTCGACTGTGGCCGCTTCACTCAGTCACTGTGACGTAGGCGCGGGACCCAGAAGCTTGTTGTCGTGCAGAACCTGTTTGACGTGCTGAAGCTCGGCGGCCCGGTTTTGCTGTCTGAATCCTCGTGCTCTCTGTAACAAAGATTTGCCACAGTAGCCAACTGTGAAGGATGATGGTGGGATTCACCATTAAATATCTGTTTGTATGGGTCTTTTTTCTATACGGTGTGACCTATGGTGTTGTTAGGTTTCGAATGACTAATACATCTAAGCTAAAAATTATTGCCTCTAACTCCATAGTAAATTGAATTTTAGGTTTATGGAATTAAGATGTTCTAAAAATGCAGTTACTTTGTCTGATGGTAAAATTGTGAAAGTATCGTCTACGTGCCGCTTGTAGAACCTTGGAGTTACTGGTGCAGTAAGCAGGGCTTTCTCCTCAAGTCCTCCAGCGAAAATATCGGCGACAATGGGAGATACCGGTGAGCCCATTGCAACACCATCTACTTGTAAAACTCTTCCTTCCACAATAGATAGCCAGATGTAGGCAATGTCTAACAGTACTGCATATTCTGCTGCATGTTGTTTTCCTCTAGTTTCCTAGTTACAATTGAGATGCAGTCTTCAACAGGTAGGCATGTAAATAGAGACTGAACATCAAAACTGACCATAGTTTCATTGTCAGTAAAACATAGGTCTTTATCTCACTAACAAAATGGTATGAATCCTTAGTGTGTGTGTGTGTCCTCTGAGTGATGATAGTGTTTTTGCTAGAGTTGAGCCAATCTGTAAGTTGGCGAATCGATCTGACTCACTATTGGACGTAATGGAGCGTTCGGTTTGTGTATTTTGGTAACCCATACAACTTCGGTGGTTTGGCACATGTATTATCGAATTGACTGATTCAATTTCTTGGAGTATTTCTTAATTAAATCGCTAGTTGTTTTAAGCGTTTAGTTGTGGGTCTGTTTGACCTTTACGTACGTACTTTCATCCGATAAAAGTTGTTGTATTTTAGAATTGTAATCGACGTATCCATTATAACCGTAGCATTACCTTTTTCTGCGCGGAGATCGTTAAATCTGGTCTGTTGCGTAAGTTTTCAATACATCAATTTCATCCTTCGGAAGATTTAATTTCGGCACTGAGCTTCGACGTAACAAAGACGAGATGTCTTGACGTATGGCCTCTAAATCTTCCTTACCAATATTATTTTTATACAGACAGTCCTCAACACTACAGATAATGTTTTCATGCAGTTTTTCGCGGTGTTATTGCGAAATTCATACCTTTGGCCAAAACTTTTATTGTCGCGTCGTCAGAATTGTTTTGACAGGTTGTAGACCGCGCGTTGTTTATTGCATCTCAATTGTAACTAGAAGCAGAAAACAACATGCCAGCAGAATATGCAGTACTGCTTAGACATTGCCCATCTGGCTATCTATTGTGGAAGGAAGAGTTTACAAGCAAGTAGATGGTGTTGCAATAGGCTCACCGTATCTCCATTGTCGCCGATAGTTGTTGGTCTTAATAACCTGATCCTGTATCGCACAGACAAAACCCTCGGTTTCCCCAAAGAGGTCACCAAAACGTAGCCAGTGGAGGAGGCTGTGTCTACGAAAGGCACATGTAGAGCCTTGTAGAACCTCCCGTGGGCTCCTTCTCCTTCCATACGGTCTCCCGGTCGGAAATGCTCTGTACCGGGTCTTGCCATTGCTCGTTGGCCAAGGATGAGAGGTAAGTCCTTTATCACAAATGACGTCCTATAGAATGGATCATCCGATCTCGTCAGAAAGTAATTACGGGCTGCACACTTCGCGATTATGCATAGTAAGCGCGGCAAAAACCACGCCCACCATGTTTCCGCGGCAAGTACAGCCTCATAATCGACGATCTCGGATGATGCATCCTATGGGACGTCATAGTAATGCGGACTTTTCTATCCAGGGCGTTAAGTTCAGTTGAGTCCACCTAAGTATGCCAAAGTATATATGAGAACAGGCATGACCCAACCGTTATATGCGTGTGTTTATTCACCGGACAAAAGGCTGTTAAGCACTTTGGTCAAGCGTGCATAAAACATATCGCAAACTGACTGCTTCATACCGCCTCATCGATACCGATGTTCTGTGACATACCCAGGTATCGGTATGTTTCAGCCTCAGAAAAGGTCCTTATGTTGATGGGCATAGATAAGTCTATGCCTCAGAGTTAACAACCCTTCCTTTCAACATGGAGGAGCCACACTTATCCGTCCCCAGCCCCATTCTAATAGAATTACTAAAATCACAAGTGATGTTTAGCAATTCCATAAGATGGGAGCGACTGGAGCGAATAATTTGAGATCATCCATATAAAAGAAAAGTGGGTCACTTTTGTACCTCCTTTCCGAAGCTGAAATCCTCCCGGAGTCCTCAGTAATGTACTGAGAGGGTTCAGGGAAGGCAAAACAGATTGGACTCAAACAATCGCCCTGGAAGATACCTTCTCTTGTCCTATGTGGTTCTCGCAGCCGTCATCCGCTCGCCTAGATGACAAGGATCGTACTCACTGCCCCATACACTGCCGAGAAGTCTCGAACTGTACAGTCAACCTTGTACAGCTCGAGGACCCTCTTAAGCCATGTATGAGGCACCGAGTCGAATGCTTTTTGTAGTCTATCCAGGCGGCGGAGAGGTTCCGACGGTTACGTTTAACCACCTTGCCAACCGCGTCAATGAGGGTGGTTCCTTGGTTCCGACCACCGCCCCGACATCCGTTTTGAGCGCGCGACATCACCTGTTTGCGTTCAGGTGACGAGTGATTCTCGCGCTCAAAACGGATGTTAATGTCTTAATATGGTGGTAGACAGGTTATGGGGCGGTATTTGCTCGAGTCTGTGGAATCCCGGTCTTTAGGAACCAAATGAGTGATCCCAGTGGTGAAGCTCCGGGTAACTTTTGGTCGAGCCTCTTGAAACTGTCAGGCGAGCACAGCGTGACACACGAACCCCTTCAGCCAGTAGTGATGCAGTCCGTCGAGTCGGACTTTTCCAGTTCAGGGCCCCACGGACCGCCTCGCTACGTCATCCGGCGTTATGATGACGGGGTCCATGGGCGTAACACTCGCACTGACTCGCCACAACTTCCGTCAGGGCCCTCGCTGTGGTTTGGGCTCTGACCACAGGCCGCGCCAGAATGCGATAGTGTCAGCCTGATTTGGTGCTGAACCCGTTTCACGTACCATCGGCCGCTCAATGATTCATAGAGCCTCTTCTGATCACTCTGGAAGTGACGATTCTGATTGAACCGTGTCGACCTCTCGGTATATCGCCGAATCCGCTTCCCCCAAGCAGCGATTCTCTGCTTCAGGTCGTCTATGCGCTCCGTCAGTTTTTGCGTTATATCCGGCTGAGACAAACTGATATTTGTCCCAGCAAACGCCATCCTGACGGTGCGCACAATCAACCTATTATTGCCCGACCTGAAGCTTATCAGTCTGCCGATGAGGGCCCTTGCCTTTGCGATACGGTCCTCAATCCCTTCGCCAGGCTGGGATAGCGCTACTTTGCCCAGTAGCACGTCCAGACGTGGGAAGTTTGGCACCAACAATACGGCAAACTGCCAATGCGGCGCCAAAAGTATTGAGTCCGTATCGCAAAGGTCCCGGCTGGTTTCCAAAAGGTTGCCAGCAATGGGTTCAGGGCGCCGACATCCCGATTCCGCTTGCTTAGGGTTATGCGTGGGGTCGCGGTCGATTTTCGAGAGGCGTACAGCGTTTCCAATCGCCTCCTCAATTTACTCCTCATCTGCTCTAGTTCTTGGGTGACCATTCCATCATCGCCTGAATCAACCAAAGCAGGAAGATCCATGGCGGCTTCACATATGGCTGCTGGTCTATGGCCAGGGGCCGCATCCCCAGCTATAGCTGGTTCATTCGATGAGAATAGACTCACCGTAGTCGTTCGAGTTCGGCATCATCAAATATTTTCAGGCGTATGATGTACCGAACTCGGTCTGCCAGGTTTTGCTCTGTGACGGGAACAGACGGCTCCAGCTCAGCAAAAGCGGTGCATACGAGCCCGATACGCTGTTCCGGTTTCTTCCCCTTTCGCCCTATAGTACGCCCGTGCGTTTATGTTCATATATTTTGTCCAACAATGCGGCGTACTCCACAACGGCGGGTGCCGCTTGCCGTCGAGAGGACCCTGCCGACACCAAGCCGTCTGGTGGGGATGATGGATGCGAGGACTGCTAGGTGGTCGTGCAGTACCTCGCGCTCGGCTGGCGGCCGCATGCTGTCGCGTCCGCGCCAGCTCAGACGCGCCCAGCGACCCCAGGCAGCGGCCTATGCGCTTTCTTTCTTTCCATCATCCATAAAATGGGCGTCAATTAACGGGGACGCCCAGGGCCCGGCACCGTTTAATAGTGGGCCGTGGCACAAACAGGCACACCCTCAATTCTGCCGAGGCACGGCGCTCACACCTCTTGGCAAGGTGTGCTGACTGCGCCGACGTAGCAGTTTGTCACTTAACTGTTGCGTCAGCGGGCGATGGGTCGTACTTCCTACGCCTATTTATTATATTTATTATTATTATTATTATTATTACCTCTTACTACTTCTCAATACATCAATGTACACTTTCTCATTTGCTGAGCTGTTAAGGCCTTTTTATCTTACATAGCTTTTCCTATTACATTAGCAATGTTTTAGTACCAAATTCATAGTAAACGTAAAACCTGAATTGAATATCCGCCACTGTGCTTAAGATGCTCAGCAACGTTAAAAGATATGAGGGAACATGTACGGTCGTGTTCCTTGAATTTCAAATAAAATTAAACTTTGATTTATGATAACAATGTTCGAAAAACATCACATTGAAAAGTAAAATCGCAATGTTACTTCAATATAAGTTTAACATTTTTTTTAAATACTAAAGAATTGTAAAACGAAATATAAATCTGCGTTGATCAAAGTCAATTCTGTAGTTTTAATGACAAACTATTTCTAAGTCTGGTAAGGCATAATGATTTCTTATATTTACATGAACTTTACACATTGAATTAAACTACTTTTACGGATTATATCGTTTTAATTAACTTATTTTATTAATTCCCGACGTTTCAGGTGCTTTACACAGCACCATGGTCACGAGGTCTGGTGATTGACGTCCCAATGTCAAAGTTAATCCGGAGTACCTTCAGCTTTTTAATTATTAATTTTGGTCCGATCTACAGAATAGAACTAACTGTGTCTTGAAGTCTTGCAGTGGTATGCTTGGGTTTGTTTTAATTTTATTAATTACAGGATCCCAAGCAGGTGGTAGTACCAGCCTCCTCTCTATTGAAATTAGGATGTTTTTAATTTCAATAGCCTCACTATATCATCCTGGCAGGAATCGATGTTCTTTCGCGAGAATCTGTGGTTTATCAAATCTAATGTAATGGCAGGGCCGTCTAGGATATGATCACAAACTAGACTTCCCGGAATTGGTGCTTCGTCAGCTATGTGTTCTTTTACGCGGGTTTAATAGATCGTTTTGTTTGCCTATATATGAGACCCATTCTGATAAACATGCCTCCTGCATCTTGTAGGAATATTGCACTTGACGGATGGTAAACGACTAATCTTCTTCGGCGGCAGAAGAATGTTCTTATAGAAGCTCGCTAAGATTAGCCAATCTTGTCTGCACCTGACATATGGTAGTAGCAGGCACGCTCGACTGTGGCCAGCTACTCAGTCACTGTGACGTAGGCGCGGGACGAAAGCTTGTTGTCGTGCAGAACCTGTTTGACGTGCTGAAGCTCAGCGGCCCGGTGTTTGCTGTCTGAGATCCCTCGTGCTCTCTGTAACAAGGTCCCATTGTAGCCAACTGTGAAGGATGATGGTGGGATTCACCATTAAATATCTGTTTGTATGGGTCTTTTTCTATACACGGTGTGACCTATGGTGTTGTTAGGATTCGAATGACTAATACATCTAAGAAAGCTAAAGGGTATTTGCCTCTAACTCCATAGTAAATTGAATTTTAGAGTTTATGGAATTAAGATGTTCTAAAAATGCAGTTACTTTGTCTGATGGTAAAATTGTGAAAGTATCGTCTACGTACCGCTTGTAGAACCTTGGAGTTACTGGTGCAGTAAGAACTTTCTCCTCAAGTCCTCAGCCAATATCGGCGACAATGGGAGATACCGGTGAGCCCATTGCCTTTCATCTACTTGCTTGTAAAACTCTTCCTTCCACAATAGATAGCCAGATGTAAGGCAATGTCTAAGCAGTACTGCATATTCTGCTGGCATGTTGTTTTCCTCTAGTTTCCTAGTTACAATTGAGATGCAGTCTTCAACAGGTAGGCATGTAAATAGAGACTGAACATCAAAACTGACCATAGTTTCATTGTCAGTAAAACATAGGTCTTTATCTCACTAACAAAATGGTATGAATCCTTAGTGTGTGCTCTTGTGTCCTCTGAGTGATGATAGTGTTTGCTAGAGTTGAGCCAATCTGTAAGTTGGCGAATCGATCTGACTCACTATTGGACGTAATGGGCGTTCGGTTTGTGTATTTTGGTAACCCTTACAAACTGGTGGTTTGGCACACAGTATTATCAATTGACGTCTAGATTCAATTTCTTGGTATTTCTTAATTAAATCGCTAGTTGTTTTAATATTAGTTGTAGGTCTGTTTGACCTTTACGTACGTACTTTCATCCGATAAAAGTTGTTGTATTTTAAATTGTAATCCGACGTATCCATTATAACCGTAGCATTACCTTTTTCTGCGCGGAGAATCGTTAAATCTGGTCTGTTGCGTAAGTTTTCAATACATCAATTTCATCCTTCGGAAGATTTAATTTCGGCACTGAGCTTCGACGTAACAAAGACGAGATGTCTTGACGTATGGCCTCTAAATCTTCCTTACCAATATTATTTTTATACAGACAGTCCTCAACACTACAGATAATGTTTTCATACAGGATTTTTCGCGGTGTTATTACGAAATTCATACCTTTGGCCAAAACTTTTATTGTCGCGTCGTCAGAGATTGTTTTGACAGGTTGTAGACCGCGCGTTGTTTATTGCATCTCAATTGTAACTGGAAACTAGGGAGAAAACAACATGCCAGCAGAATATGCAGTACTGCTTAGACATTGCCTTACATCTGGCTATCTATTGTGGAAGGAAGAGTTTTACAAAAAAGTAGATGGTGTTGCAATGGGCTCCGGTATCTCCATTGTCGCCGATATTTTCATGGAGACTTTGAGGCCTGCACTGCACAGTAACTCAAGGTTCTACAAGCGGTACGTAGACGATACTTCACAATTTTACCATCAGACAAAGTAACTGCATTTTTAGAACATCTTAATTCCATAAACTCTAAAATTCATTTTATGGAGTTAGAGGCAAATAATTCTTTAGCTTTCTTAGATGTATTGATCATTCAAATCCTAACAACACCATAGGTCACACCGTGTATAGAAAAAAGACCATACAAACAGATATTTAAATGAATCACACCATCATCCTTCTGCATTGGCTACCGTGGGCGTCTGTTACAGAGGCACAGGATCTGTGACAGCAAACACCTGGCCGCGAGCTGGCACGTCAAACAGGTTCTGCGACAACAAGCTTCGGGTCCGCGCCTACGTCGCAGTGACGGTGAAGCCGGCCACATCGAGCGTGTGCCTGCTGTACCATATGTCAGAGGTGTCACAGACAAGATTGGCTACATCTTGAAGCGAGCTATAGAACATTCTTCAAGCCGCCGAAGAAGATTAGTCAGTTCTTACCATCCGTCAAGTAATATTCCTCTACAAGATGCAGGGTGTACAAAGCGATGTGAATGTGGTCTCTCTCATATAGGGCAAACAAAACGATCTATTAAAACCCGTAAAGAACATGGCTGACGTGAAGCACAACGTTCCGGAAGTCTGCAGTTTGTGATCATATCCTAGACGGCCCCGCCATTACATTCGTTTGATAAACCACAGATTCGCGAAGAACATCGATTCCTGCCAAGGATGATACGTGAGGCTATTGAAATTAAAACATCCTAATTTCAATGGAGGCTGGTACACCACCTGCTTGGGATCCTGTAATTAATAAAATTAAAACTAAACAAGCATACCACTGCAAGACTTCAAGACACAGTTAGTTCATTCTGTAGATCGGACCAAATTAATAATTTAAAAGCTGAAGGTACTCCGGATTAACTTTGACATTGGGACGTCAATCACCTCAGACCCGTGACCATGGGTGCTGTAAAGCACCCGAAACGTCGAATTAATAAAATAAGTTAATTAAACGCGATATAATCCGTAAAATAGTTTAATTCAATCTGGTAAGGCATTTAGCTGGACTTGGGTGATGATGTGTACATATGACGCGACATGGCCAGGTTTTAGATTAGGTCGATATCATACACAGCTTCAATTAAATATTCTAAAATAGAAATAAAAAAACTCAGTTGTTAATTGGCCAGCAACCCTTTCTTAATTTATAATTCAAGGACACATCCTCGTGAAAATTAACAATTTTCACGAGGATGTGTTGGAGAAGCCTTAGTTAGCTAACAGTATATTTATTTGAGTCATAAACGAATGTCTAACATTAGTGTCAAGTAACCGCGGTTTTGTAAGGTATTCAACCCAACTCCGCACGATATAATTTTCTACCTAGATCGCCCAATATGTACTGAGACGTATAACATCGAGTCCTTTCACAGCATTCAACCATTCTCACGTTACAAAGAAGTATTACCACGTTTATGCACTGATCTTTTAAATGTCGAAGAACGCGTTAATTTAGAAAGATTATGCGCCAAAGTTTTTTTTATATAGAAGACGAGCAACTAAAATTTAATACTTATTAAAATAAATCACAACATTCGATATTATATTTGATATATTCGATATTATATTTGATTTGATATATTCCGATATATACTAAAAGCTATATAAAGGCTAATATATAGGTATCTAAATATCTAAAACCCTCACAGAAATGAGAGGAGGCCTGTGCCCAGCAGTGGGACGTATATAGGCTGTAACTTTACTTTACTTTAAGGTATAATTCGCCCATCTGAATCTGCGTGGAGCTCTCCAATCTGAATAGTTCCTAATAAAGTAGATGCTTCTGGCAAGAGTAATTGGCGATTCATAGTTTACTTTAGGAAACCGAATGAAAAAACCATTAACGACAAAAATACAATCCCAAAGTGTACTGGATAAGTTAGGAAATTGCCAATATTTCACAACTCAGGACTTAGCCAGTTAGGTGAACCCTAGTGAACCCTAGTGAAAGATGAACCCTAGTGACATTGCGAAAAGTCTATGATATCGACAATTTCTCTTCATCTTATAGGTAAATGGGCGGAACTACAATAAGAACTACAATTAAAACGTGGTAGAGCAATGCTGCAGTTATATATTTGTAGCACGAATGGGTCAGCTCGACCGAGAAAGGACCACGCTCTCTCAGAATACCAGCGTGAAATAGCATTGAAATAGTAAGTGTACCGAAGACCCTTTCAACTGGAAACGAGGCATTCCACCTTAGTCGTCAGGGGTGACAACGCATCTGCATTTTGATTCTTAATCGAGAATAGATGTAGATGTCTATAGGTCACAGCATCCACTTACCATCAGGTGGGCTGCGTGCTCGTTTGTCACCTTATTCTATAAAAAAAGGAATAAATGCTTTAAAAGTTGAATTTTATTTTATGAGGAAAGGATCCTAAAAAAAAAGACAAAGCTTATGAGTGTAATTCTACAACATATCATTACTAGGTATTTAAAAGGACCTACACCGTTACGTATAATTATATAAACGATAACATCATAAGCGTTAACGCAAATATGTAGGCACTTATACACACATTTTATTTTACTTTTAGTATTATTACTAGCTGTTCCCCGCGATTTCGTCCGCGTGGAATTTATTACGATTGGATTTCATAGGTTCAAATGTTTTTGCGCGTTTTTACTCTAATTCGTTTTCTGAAATAAAATTAGCTTAATTTACTCCTTATAAACTCAGCTATATGCCAGTGAAAGTACCGGCAATGTGCAATGGGCCGAACATATAGCTCTAAGAACCGAAAACCGATGTGGAAGAAAGGTTTTTAAATGGCGACCTAGTACCGGTACGGGAAGAGTAAGGTGGCCGCCTACTAGATGGAGTAACGACCTGGTAAGATATGCACGAAGGTAAAGTGCTTAAATATAATCAGTAAAAAAACATAAAAACCAACGATAGCTAATGAGATGAACAGATAACCTGATAAAGGTAGGGGAATAGTGCTGGTTGCGAAAAACCCCATAATGTGAGAGATGAAAACCACACTAAAGTTCTATTATTTTTCTTTTAATGTAAAGTGCTAACGAACATACAATTATTTCATAATCGGAAAAAATGGAATTCAACCAGGTTTCCGTGAATATAAAGATTTAGTAAGGACTATGAAGTATTTGTTGCCTTTCCTCCTTATTTTTGATCACAGATCACTTAAATTTTGTTAGTAGCAACTGAGAAGAGGTGTTTTATATTTTAAAAATAAGAAAAAAAAAATAAAAAAAAAATGTTTTATTTTTCAGACATCGTAGGTCCATAGCATGTTAGTAATAGAAATAAAACTAAAGAACTAATGTTAGTAAACAAAACATATAAATAAAACAAGACAGAAATACACAAAAAATTGGGGGTTTTATCAAGCTCCATTTAGTAAATGTACCTTGCCAAACCTACCCAGTGTCGGGCCATCTAGCCGCTCCGCAAAGACCCTCAAGCCACTATTTGAGCATTTAAAATTAAAAAAATGGGGAACAGAAATTAATAAAAAAGAAAAATTAAACATGGGCTAATTAAAAACAGCTAATTGAAACAAATTCACAATTTCGTCTAATTCAGAAAAATATTTTCAATAAACCAAAGCTCGTTGTGCGTAGATCAGACCAAAATTAATAATTAAAAGTTGAAGATAGCCTTTGTTAACTATAACACCAGGACGTCAAACACCTCAGTCCCCTCGTGGTAAAATTTGTATATTAATTCGTTTATTTTTGTCAAAAAAAAAATTAAGCCAGTTGAATTAACTCTAAACACTGTTTTAAAAGAATCACCCGAATACATTCACATAGTTATAGAAATAAGTAACGTAACACATGTCAGAAAATAATACGTCTGTAACCAACATATAGTTGTAGTTGTACAATTTTACATTTTAAAAATAAAGTATGCGTTTCATTTGTTTTCGAACCATACAACGTGTACGTACGCGTACGTAGATTTATTGCCTCAAGCATAATACTGATTGAGATAGTAAGGTACGAATTCACATAATTTAAATATGTTTTCACTAAAAGTTTTTATTTTGTTAAGTCTTATCATACATTTGTGTAAAAATCAAGAAGTATTAATTCAAGACAATAATAAGGAATTATCATCGTGTATTCGGAGAATCATTACACATTGCTTCCAAAAAGGATCAGAAGTTACGTATGTCGATATTAATTCTTTTGATAATGAAATAATTAAAGCAGTTCACGAAATGAAATATTTGTCTGTAATATCACGTACAACAAAGAAGAAAGTGGTATATCCAAATGAAGGCTACTTGATAACGGCTAAAAATTTAAGAATTTTCAAAGATAAATTTATGTTTCTATCAATGGAGGAAGGTTGGAGACCGGATATCTATTTTCTGATTATATTCAAAGAAATTGAATTATCAGAAATAAATGATGTATTCAAGATTCTTCTGCATTATCATGTTTTTGAAGTGTTGGTAATAAATGGAGCAAGTAATGCGGATATTTACACGTACAATCCATTTGAAAACTATGGTTGTGGAAAGGTTTTCAATAGGACTATATATCCAGGAAATGTAATGAAGCAAACATAACAAAATCATTTTATTACAAACCTGTAACAGGACTTAGAAGTGCACATTTAAAGTGGCTTTTGTAACGAGCCCCATACGTTATTGTTCCTAGTAATGATCAGAGCAAGAGAAACTTATTGGATTAGAACCATTCATTATGCAAATTTTAAGCGTTGGAACAATTTAACTTATTATATACTTACCAATATAATCCTGAAGAAGGTTCTATTATAACAGATGATATGATAGCATATGGTCCAATAAGATCCATTCAGAAAGGTGATGTTGACATAATGATGGGAGGATCGGTTTTGAGTATAACAGAGTAAGACTTTTAGCTACTTATATGGACACTATACTAACTACGACGGACTCATAATCTTCGTCAAGAAATCGGGCTTAGTATCGAATTTGAAAAATACTTATATAGAGTTTGATGCCGTGACTTGGATATTATTAGGCGTAGCATTCATATTATTTTTTATGGTTTTTGTTGTAATATTTCATATAAAAGACAAATGTGGAACAATTTTAGTTATGTGGGACGTTCTTTTCCAACACGGTACTACATTGGGTAATAAGCTAAAGTACAGGTGTTTCATGTTTATTTGGATTACTTTTGCTTATTTGATAAGCATACATTACCAATCAAATATGTCGAGTCTTACAACAAATCCTAGCTACGAATATCAAATTTCTAACGAGAACGATCTAGCTATCTTTGATTTAAAGCCATGTATAAGCTCTTCGGTAAGAAAGCATTTTAAAACCGTATCGGGACTCGAAGTAGGAGGGGAAAACAGTGAAGAATGTGAAACTATGTTGCAGAGCATTACTACTGTCAGTCAAGCCTACGACAAGTATACTATAACCTATTATCCTTATTATGATCAACATAAACATAACTTCATTGATGAATATGGAAATCCTCAACTTTATGCGTTTAAACAACCAATTAGCATGTTTATGATTGGTATACACTTTTACAAAGGATTCCCTATGCTAAGGCAACTACAATTGCATGTTTTTCACATTATTGAGAGTGGTTTGTTTGTTAAGCATTTGAGAGATTTGTCAAACGAAGATGCCAAAAAGCACTATATTCCTGAAACCCAATTTCAGGCTCGTCTTATTATTCCTTGGCATATTCTTGCTTCTGGCTATAGTCTGGCAACTGGATGTTTTGCAATTGAAATAATAATATATTTTATTAGACAAAAGATCAGAAACAAGGTTTCACTTTCGTAAATAAATTTTTAACATTTGAATCGCTCAAGTATTTTAAACATTTAAAAAAGAATGTTACTTTTATGTGCAAATACACATTTTCAATTACATTTTCCATTTCTATGAAATACTTGTAAAGTTTTCATTTTAGAACTTAACATATTATGAAAGAAGTACATGTCTATTGTATATGTGTTGTTGAGGTTATTGTTTTCTTGGAGACGTCTATTTTGAACTGTGGAATAAAAAAAGGCTATTTATATGTCGTGGGTGTAAATCATGTACCAGTGCATTTTTTTAATGTCGATCTAACGTGCTTGATATTTTATTATATATATAATATATTATTATATTATATGGTGTGTTTTTAGTCATTGTTGTTGAATCTTTTTACGATCCTCTTTAACATTTTTTTCAGTAGTGTGTTGTTGCGATTGTATACTTTTGCGCGAGTACCTCGAAAGACAGGCTTGTAACTGAGAACGACAATTACAATTTTAACTATGTGTACCATCAGTCATTATAAATATTTGATTTCTATCGTACAAAAAATATGGGTTTTGAGGTGACAGGTGATTACCATTTATCAACGTCGGACGTGGTATGTAGTTTTTTTTAACAAGAAGGAACAATTATTTGTAATCCATACAAATACTTTTCCCTTGCGGCGTTCCAAACCACAGCTTTCAGCGCTGCAACTCAATGCTAAGTGTTTTTGGTGAGGATATCTACAGTAAAATCAGAATAAAGCGATATATTCTGTTAATTATTGTGAACCCATTTTCATGATTATTATTTTTTAATGAGTGGATGTACATCAGGTAACAAGAAAGAACAATAATTGTCCGATTTTATGCAAAATGGAACCACACGACAATTTTCGTTTTTTACTTTTTTTGAAGAATACTAATTTAAAATTGATCTAAATTCTATTACAAAAAAGAACCACATGATTTTTCCCTTAGAAACAAGGTATACTAAAAGCAGAACAAAACCAACAGCAACAATAAACATTACATATTAAGCAAAACCGAACCACAGCACAACGGGTCTCGATTGTTCAAACAAATAAACAATATGTCCATGTCATTTTATAGAAAACAGATCCACACATACTTAGTACCATTACACATTACACATATTTCTATTATTAACAATTATTTTTAATACACCAAATGGAACCAAGTTTCTGTGGTATCTTTAGGCGTAAAATAAATTCATAATTAAATTGCTTTTTTTTTTTGCAAAATGGAACCACAAGCATTCGGTTCTATCATGTATAAATAAATGTGGTAAAACATTAGAACCATTAGTATGTGAATCCATTATGCATATATAACGTTTTGAAACACATCATCGCTCAAAGGTACCAAATGACATGATTTGTTAAATGCCTCTCATCTATAAACAACGAAATATTTACTTTATTCCATTGCATATATGACTCAAAGTGCAATAACTCAAAGTTTTAAAGTAAAACGTCAAAAATGTGTCAAAATCGGTGTAGATCATCGAAAAGCAGCAAGGAAACTTGGTGTTCTTGCAAGGTGCGAAAGTACTTCACGCCGAACCATCTCCTTATAAAGCGCAAGTCCGGTCGTGCATGGGTACTGCTGTCACATATGGGCTGGTGCTGCAAATGCCACCTGGCAGCGTTGAACTCATTGGAGGGATGTGCTAAGGCTCATTGGTGACCTTGATTGGGTTGAAACCAACCTTGTCAACCTCGAGTACAGGCGCAGGTAGCCAGCCTCTTGGTATTCTATAGGATGCATTTCGGTGAGTGTGCAGGAATTACACTTTAATTCCTCCTCTCCTTTCACACCATCGGACGACCAGGCGGTCAGCGGGTCTTCACCCTTTGTTGTCGATATTCACGCATTAGAACCAAATGGTTTGCTTCGACTTTTGTAATGCGTACAGCAAGGGTGGAATAATTTGCCAGCGTCTATCTTTCCGTCCGAATACAATCTGGGCGTCTTCAAGGCAATGCGTGACGACCGTTTTTTCTCCCGAAGAAAGTTCTATTGTTTTGTTAATTTCTTTAGAATTTGAATAATTAGAAAAGTAGGCGCGATACAACTTTAGACAAGATGTACGATTTATACTGTGAACATATAGCAGATGAGAAGGTCAGTAAGGCAATGTGTACAAAGTTATTTTATTAATATTTAAATCTTATAGGAGCTCCTCTTAAAAAAGATACTTGTAACGAGTGTGACACGTTACAAGCGAAATTAACTCGTTGCAAAAACGCTGAGGGGAAAACAGCCATAGATACAGAACGCGAAGAACATTGTCAAATATGGGAAGAGGCTCAAATAAAATGAAGTCTGACTTTATTCTGGCCACTCAATGTAAGGAAATAGAATGTCTCACGTTTGATCTCCAAAAAACATTGACAATGCCTAAGATCCCTACCAGAATTATTTACTATAAACGACAGCTTTGGTTGTACAATACAGGAATTTATTCTAGAAAGACTAACTAGCACTCACTCAGTGCTTTGCCTGGATAGAAAGAATGGCTGGTAAAGGTGTCCAGGAAGTCGGTTCTTGTCTATTAAAATACTTAAGCGAGCATATTTCTGAAGATGTCGAGGAATTAATTTTATGGAGCGATTCATGTGGAGCACAGAATCGTAACATAAAGATAGTATTAACGTTAAAAGCATTTTCGCATTCTAATCCCACCTTGAAAAATAACATAAAAATTTTTGATACCTGGACATAGTTACCTACCCGATGACAGAGATTTTTCCCACATTGAAATGGCAATAAAGAAATATCCGAGGCTATACACTCCCGATTATTATGTGCAGGTTATGAAAGATTGCAAGAAAAAGAACCCGCTTACGTTATGTATATGTTACGTTAGTTATGGCGAAATCTGATTTTCTGGGAACTTCTAAGGTTGAAAAAATTATTTTTAACAGAAAACGTGGTATTGATAAAGAATGTATTAATTCGCTACAAACTTGGGAAATATACCTGAAAAGAGACTTACCAAACTCAATTTATTTTAAAACAAATTTCCTTTGTAGTTCTGTAGAAGTAACTATAGGAAGAGCACCTGTTCGTGGCAGACCAGCTATAATCTTGACGGAATATTTAGTTCTTCTGTGGCCATCAGGGAAGCCAGTATCACCAGCGAAACTAGCCGATACTCAGTCCATATTACATACCATTCCACAAGATGCGCAGTGTTTTTATAATGGTCTCGTTTGTGATGATGCAATAGAAGACGACATAGATGTACTAGACACGGTGGATTTTGAAATCCAATTTGATGATAACATCGATTAAACGCTCTCTATATACACTATTTTATATTTTTGTGAATTAAAGCTTTATACGATAACATAAATACATAGTTTCATTTAAATCAGTAAATCCCTGGGTTGTGGTTCTTTTTTGTATATGAGAATACATATCAATTAGTAAATGTTAAAAGGAACCATACGCAAATTTTCTTAATTATCTAGAAAGTTTAAGAGTATTTAGAGAAAATGTATATACACATACTTAAATAAGTAATTTATCAACAAATTTGAATAAAATAAATAGTAATTTTACTTCATCTAACAGAGCTGCACATGTTTTTGTAAATCCTTTGATATTTCAGAAGTGCGTGTTTGCTGTGTGGTTCCTTTTTGCATAAATACGGACAATTTGTAAGCCACTTGCGGCGTTCCAAACTACAGCTTTCAGCGCTCCAACTCAATGCTAAGTCTTTGTATTGAGGACATCCAATCGGTTCACAAAAATTAATTGTGAACCGATTTTGATGATTTTTTTTGTTAAATGAGTGTACATCAGTTAACAAGAAGGAATTATCATTTAATTAGAGGCGATTCTTGGTACATAAATAAATAAAACTAATAATCCTCTTAAAAATAGTAAAAATAGGATACAAGAAACCAATATGTATTAATTAGTATACCTGATAATAAACAAGTTAATAAAGTTTGAAATAAAATTATTAATCCTATGGATAAGTGATAAAAATTGATATAAATTTTTATCTGTAAAATGGAGGAAACAATCCCAAATTACTTTTAGAGTATTGCTAATAAGCAATATTATTGTCCGACCGTTGATTACTTAAGTGATATCAATATATTGTATTCATTTGTATGTTTTTACATTGTAATAATTAAATATTTTATATAAAGTACATCATTTTATTTTTACACATTGTTACTATATTATTATAAACCTTTTGTGCCAATAAACAATTTCTTCATATTCTTTTACTATTTTGAAGGTGGCAATTTTACAAGGTTTTTATTCTATTTTTCTTGCTTTGTGTTTGAAAATCAAAGTCCAGGTGCGTTGTCACCTCTAAGGACTGAGTGATTCGACCCATTGTTGGCTTTTCGAAGAATGTACCACATGACGCATATCTTATATTTATACCTGGTAGAGCCATGCTGCAGCTATATTAATTGTATAGTTGTGGCACAGATGTCGGCTCGACCGGGGAATGTCCACGCTCTCACAGAATACCAGCGTGAAATAGCAGCTTAATGCTGTTGTGTTTCGTATGGTGAGTGTAGAGAAACGGAGACCCTTTTTACTGGAAACTGAAACTCTGAATTCCATCTTAGTCCTCACGGCTGACACGCATCTGCATTTTGATTCACAAACGAGGATAGATGTAGATGTCTATGGGCCACAGCAACCACTTACCATCTGCTTATCTAGAGCAGTTGCTCACGACATCCTTGTCTGATAATCATCAGAGTACACCGAGTGCAGATGAGGTTGACATTTGGGGACAAAGGTAGTATACACTAAATGATTAAACCACCATCGCCATTACATCCTTTCACAAGTACACTGCTGAACATAGGCCTCACGCAATGAATGCCACAAAGCATGATCCCAGCCACATCCATCAACTTACATAACTGCCAGGTCATCACTCTATCTAGTGAGGGCTACGAAGGCAGTTATGCTCGGAGTTTCTTGTCGTGGTTGATTTTCATTTTCGAATAATTTTCCCGATTTTTCGATCAAATACATGTCAAAGTCACAATTTTTTATTCAATTTAGGCTTTATAAAACTCCTATAAACGTCAATATCTACACCTACTCTTACAGAGCAATCAGAGAAGAAATTTAAAATATTTTAGATTTTAAACAAAGGAAAATGTACTTTTTATTTGAATAGACTATTGGTGTATAGTGGTAGAAATTCGATCGTAATTCATTAAATTCTTAAGTTTATGTATGACGCAAGCTGTATTTCACTTTCAAATATTAGTATATAATATGTATAATCTATGCTTTCAACTACACATTTATATATAAAACACAGATATCTAATATTTAATATATAAAAATAATGTTTGTTCGTTCGTATTTTGTGCGCTGCCATACCATTTATCAGACTGCGGTAAAACTTTTTCAACTTATTTCTTGCAATATTTTTAGGCATAGTACAATTAATTTATATTAGGTGGCTCGCGTATTGTGGCGGATCTGGATTATTTTATTAGATATAGTGAGCTGTATTGAGATTCTAATTCCCCTGAAATGTTCAGTTACTGCAGTCACAAAATTACACCAAGACAACAATAAACCACTCACGGTCTTACTAGCCAGCCTCCCAAGATCAGCAAACGTTCACAGCTCCTGGTAGCTTCTTCTACACGGTAGAATACACTAGCAATTAGATTGTACACGGTACACTCTGGAATAGTCCTTTTTAAAGTTTTTTGGAGAGATATTCACCTCACGATAACACAAAGAGAATGTGTATCGCTTCTCCCGCTTCCTACCCTCTTCTTTGTTTTTTAACTCCACAGATTATTACAACGCATGTTACGTCGCAATGTTGCCACTAGGTAGAACCGGCGCTCAGGTCGCAGCAGATCATTGTTACTGAACACATCCCCCACCGAAACCATCTTGATGGTTTCTCCTAACTATGTATATGAAAAAAAATTAGACAAAAATTGTAACTTAATCTAAGCAATATAAAAAATATATTAATACAAGTAAACTAATTTGTATAAGGTAGAGGACGCAGTTTATTAACTGGTCTCTGTAAAGTACTCTTTTGAGTGCGAAGCGTGACACAACGAAAAATCCCATCTGGACCTGGGTGAAGAGCCTCTATTCTACCCAAAGGCCAATTGCACGGCGGTACGTTATCAGTTTTTATGATTACGACATCACCTATTTTAATGTTATATTTATCCGAATGCTACTTTGCTTTCTGTTGCAGCGTATTTAAATATTAGTGATTCCATCTACGCCGAAACATTTGTAAACATTTTTGAATATATTGCCAACGTGACAATCGATTTATCGTTATATCCTCTACATTATACTCAGGTACTGCTGTTAACCCTTTTCCAATTAGAAAGTGTCCCGCAGTCAAAACGTTAAACTCATCAGGATTATCACTAGCTGGTAACGGACAGAGCAGCCGCGAGTTCAGAATTGCTTTTACTTTACAAAACACTGTGGTGAGTTCCTCGAACGTCAAACTTTTTTCTCCTACGGCTCGCGATAATAGATACTTGGCGGATTTAATTCCGGCTTCCCAGAGCCCACCCATATGGGGTGCACTGGGGGGATTAAATCTCCATATAATTTGTCGTTTTAAGCAACCCTCTAATATATTGTTTTTTTGTTCGAGTATAAACCTTTGTACTTCGGTTAAATGCTTACTAGCGTCGATGAAATTAGTTCCGCAATCCGAATAAAGGAAAGAGCACACACCTCGTCGCGCTACAAATCTGTCTAAACAAGCGAGGAAACACTCCGATGACAACGACGATAAGACTTCAAGGAGTACAGCTTTTGTCGAATAACAAATAAATAACGCCAAATATGACCGTTCCACCCTAGCATTTCGTCGTAAACTTTGCACATGCTTCATGCTCAAAAACTTTACAAGGTATCAATCGGGATGCTGGCAAAAGTGTCATCTCAGGCTGTAAGAGCACTGGGTTTTGTTTAAAATAAATTTTGCATTTGGACAAAACTGACCGAATAATGCGACGAGATGATAAAATTCAAAAATTTTGATTAATAATGTTTTGTAAGGTGCGTGGGCCTATGTGTAAATGTTTTTTATGTAAATATTCAATAAGTAATAGGGTAAATCTACTATTTTTAGGTAATAAACGGGGATGCTTCGCGTTATAAGGTAACGCTGAATAATTTATTCGACCCCCCACCCTGAGGTCAATAAATGGAGATAATTTTTTCAACGACGGAACATACTTTGTGCCCTTTGACAAACTATTTATTTCATTTGCAAAGTATGCACTGTACGAATTTAATTAAAACATCTTGAGCAGTATTTAATTCGTTAGTCGTCAGTATTGAGTGCTTAGAGTAACCGGATTTGAGTCGGAACCATCTCAATATTCGAGCAAACGTACGTTGTAGTTTATAATAACAAGAGAAATGGGAAAAGATTCGGTCACAGAACTCTAACTTAGTCTCTTCTATTAAATTATTTTCATTAGTGATTAAATTGTAGCAGACTAATGTATGATTTGATTGCATTTCGGGTGTATTACTTACATCTTGGTTGATAAATGTTCTAACTGGCCACTGCGAATAGTCGTCGTACAACCAAGATGGGCCCTCAGCCACTGCTCACTGCACTCCACGAGTTGTGAGGGAGACGCCCTGCGCGAGCAGATGTCTGCCATATTGCACTCACTACTCACGTGACGCCAACAGTTCGGAGGTAACACTTCACATACCTGAGTAACACGGTTACTAACAAACGGCTTTTTTTAAGCTTCTGTCTGAAGCCACGCCAATACGATAGTCGAATCGGTTAACGCAGTGATACGAGTAATTTTTACACGAGTTAAAATGTCACGGACATATTTAATTAATTTGATTAACAAATCTGACGCCATTAATTCCAACCTCGGGATAGTTAATGATTTGACAGGGGCTACTTTTGATTTTGCTGTCACCAGGCGTACTTTAATCTGACCTCTGTCGTTACGACTGATAACATACACACAACTAGCATAACCGCGAGAGCTTGCATCGCAAAAGGCGACCAATTCACATTCGGTCTGCTCTGGTCGCAGCATGTGTCTATCTATCGTGACTGCCGTCAGTCGCGCGAGATCATCAACGTAATTAAGCCAGCGCTTAGTTACGTCGGTTGGCAGTTGCTCGTCCCATCCTATGCCCAGCTTAATTCTTGCATTATTTCTTTCGCGATGAAAATGCCGGGTAAATAAAACCTACGGGGTCGTAAATAGAAGCTAATATTTTCAAAACAGAACGTTTAGTTGTTACTTTATCAGTCTTATCTACTGTGGAAAAAAAACAGTCAGTCAAAGGGAACCATTTCAGACCTAGCACTTTGACTGAATATTCGTTACCATCTTTCATAAATGTAACAGGATACTCTCGGTTTTCTACCGGAACGCGTTGTAAAACTTTTGCACAAAATTACTCGCCCACCTTTAGAGTATAAAGCCACCGGAATTAAACATCTCTATAAGTTCATCTTGTAACCGAGATATCTGTGACAATGAACTGCAAGAATATAGAATGTCATCCATGTACACGCCCTCGCGCACAACCTTTGCAGCGAGTGGGAAACGGTCTTCGTCGTAATAGGCTAACTGCAAGAGTGTGCGGATAGCTAAAAACGGTGAGCAACTTAAGCCGTAAGTGACAGTTTTTAATTCATAAACATTAATTGCATCATTAGGCGAATGACGATATAAAATATGTTGGTAACATCTATCCGACGGAATTAGTTTAATTGCACGATACATTTTGCATACGTCACAAATCAAACAACCTAAAGTTCAATATTATAGCCCCAATATCTCGATACATGTTAGGCCCTTTAGTAGAATATCACTAAGCGAAATTTTCGTTTTATTTGAAAGTCATATATCATTCAATTTCAATGAATGTATTATTATTCCTAATTAAACAAAATAACTCTTCCAAATTTAAAACGATATTTCAACAAATTATTTCTTCTGTGGCAGTAACGCGCCAAGTACCAGCTAGTACGAAATATAAACGCTTTTTTGCCTTGACGCACACTCAACGGACTATTGAAAAATGGACATTAGACACTCATTCACTCAGTCAATCTGTCAGTAATTATTTGGTTGACAACATTTTAAAATTCTTTGGCGACAATCTCTACTATCATGATCTGCCATAGATTGTTATATCTTTGACGATTGACATTGGCAGTATGAATATAAACACTGATTTTTTTTATTTAATTTAATTTATTTGTAAACATAATTAGATATACAATTTATACGAAGAAAGAGTGTATAACACTCCTTTTCCGTATTAAACTATGCCACATATCACTTTCCTCCGTGCGCGCAGTATGTTTAAAAAGGAGTACTTACAAAGATTTTTCTTTGCGTATCTATGCGCGTCTATATAGGTTACAACTTATAGTAAATTATTAAAATGTCTGTAAGGTCTATAAACATAATTTTAAAATTTTAGTTTCAACAAAATCATATCAGTAGCCAGTTGTCTTGTAAGTGCAGATTAAGAAATTTTTAATTTACTTATGTTCTATTTTATCCCATGAATAATTTTTAACTGATAATTGAAAATCAGCCCTTAATCATAAATATATCTATTAAATTATGATAATTTACATATTATGATAGTGTAATCACGACCTAATTTAATTTTGTTTCAAACTCAAGTTGCTCGCAGTATTATAAAAAAAACAATTGGTAGATCCAATTGTGCATGCCTTAAGCGCATTAAAAAAATTACGTATAACATGAATACGTAAATTTTTAAAGTAGTTTGATTACACACAAGTTTTCACTAAAAACCTTATAATTATTACTTACTTCCGATTTTCCGATAATTTTGTCAAATTTCAATATAAAAAAGCTTGGAAATCCAAAATTGCACGATTCATAAGATCGTGAAAAAATTAAAAAAAAAATGTAAATTTTAATTATACACCGATTCCTACCAAGGATGATACGCGAGGCTATTGAAATTAAAAAAACATCCTAATTTCAATAGAGAAAATAGATGGGTGCTGCCATTTGCTTGGGATCCTATAATTAACAAAATTAAATCCAAACCCAAGCATACCACTGCAAGACTTCAAGATACTGTAAGCTCATTCTGCGTAGATCGGACCAAAATCGCTTACATTATTTATAATTGTTGTGGGTACATTTTTTTAATTTTCATTGTTGTTTTCAGAAATTTACCAATACAGTCTTGTTATGAGCACCTTCTAGGCTGGACGTGTGCCGCATTATTGCCCGATTAGACTAACTTAACTAATTAATTTTGCGTTTTCTGTAATTGTGCATTGTGGGTGAAATTCGCTTGAGAACCTATCGCGTGTGACGTGTGAAAGAACCGGTCCTCCGTCCCTGTCTCTGCTCTGTTGGAAGTTTTCGACGGTCTTCGACATAGACATCGTGCGAAGCAGAAGCGACGAAAGTGCATACGAGTAGTTCTTCGAAATTTGATTCTTCGACTGATTCATATGGCCAAAATTTAATTTCACTTTCAGCTTTGTAACACATGTTCATATGAAAAAAGGTATCATCATCATCATCATCATTACAGCCCATCACAAGTCCTCTGCTGAACATAGGTCCCCAAAGAGTACCACAAAGCACAGTCCTGAGCCACGTAAATCTATCGACTTCCTGCAGCTCTTACCAGGTCGTCACTTCATCTACTGGCGGGCTGCTCTACACTTCACTTACCGGTACGAACCTTTCTTCCCCATCGTTTGTCGGTTCTTCGAGCTACATAGCCCGCCCATTGCCACTTCAGCTTACTAATCTGTTGGGCTATGTCGGTCACTCTGGTTCTACTGCGGATATCCTCATTTCTAAGTTTATCGCGCAGTGAGACTCGGCATAGCCTCTCCATAGCTCGCTGAGCGACCTTGAGCTTCCTCATCCGGCCAGCAGTGAAGGACCACGTCTCAGTTCCGTAGGTCATCACAACGCACACACTGGTTGTACAGCCTCGTTTCAAGTTTTGAGGTATACCTGACGAGAAGATGTGCCGTAATTTCGAACGCTGCAGCCGAGTTGAATCCGTCGATTGACCTCTCGGTCGAAGTTGGACTTACCTAGTCGGACTATTTGTCCCAGGTAAACATATTCGTCAACAACTTCGAGTTTAGTGCTCCCAACAACTACCGGCATAGGTGTGACATGGACATTAAACATGATCCTTGTTTTGTCCATGTTCATCTTAAGACCTATCCGTTGGGAGGCACTATTGAGGTCATTGACACATAGTGCTTAGTCCTCCAGCGATTCTGCCATAAGGACTATCGTCGGCAAATCGAAGGTGAGTGATGTACTCGCCATTGATGTTAATGCCGTATACTTTCAAGTCAGAAGCTTGAAAACGTCTTCCAATGCAGCGGTGAAGAGTTTCGGGATATAACGTCACCCTGTCTTACACCTCTCTGCAGTTGGATAGGTTTTGTACTCTGGTTCTGTACTCGGATAGCCATCGTAGCCCTACTGTACAAGCACCCAACACTTCGATATACCGACAGTCAACTTGGCACCGCTGAAGGGACTGCAGCACCGCCCAAATTTCGACGGAATCAAAGGCTTTCTCATAGTCCACATACGCCAGAACATGGTGGCAATGTACTCCTCGGACTTCTGTACAATTTGCCGAAGGTCTCATATGTGGTCTATGGTGCTAAAACCTTTTCGAAAACAACTTTTCAGGGGCTGGAAGTCGTCGAGTCTGCGTGCGAGACGATTCGTAATGACTCTCGAAAACAGCACGTAGACGCGGCTCAGAAAAATCGGTCTGTAGTTCTTCAAGAGGCGTTGTCGCCTTTCTTGTAGAACAAGACCACGCACTTCTGCTCCACGCCTCCGGTGTAGTGCCGCCATGTAGGACGGAATTAAAACTTCTGAAGGACTTCAAGTACCGGTTTTCTACCCGCTTTCAGAAGCTCCGACGTAATTCCATCCTCGCCTGGGGCCTTGCCGTTTTAAGGTGCTGGAGCCATTCTAATCTCGCTCAGACTGACGTCCGGGATATCATCGGAATAGTGTCGGATAAGACTCGCTCTTGGATCGTTACTCACCGCGTGTGGCTCCAACGACGATGTGTACAGCGGTCCGTAGTACCTCAATCTCACTCAAAATCTCAGGTGTCCCGAAACGACGCTGCCACCTCGGTCTTCAGCTTCGACAGTTGGCTCTTTCAGACAGATCTCTGGCAAAGACTTTGGAGCCCTGGTTCCGCTCGTCGCTTCTTCAATACGAGCTGTATTGAAGTTGCTGAAATCCTGCATGCATTTGGAGATCTGTCTGTTCAGTTGCCTGTATGCTATCAAATCTACTGAAGATTGCAGCTTCATTTCCCGTCTAACAGCCATGAGATTAAGAGTGTGATCGAGAGTTTTGTGTTCTTCTGCGGTGGGTCTTACAAAACTTAGCTCCGACCGCATGGACAGTTTCCACGAGCTTGTCATTCATATCGTCCACCATTGCAATCTTCTAGGCACTGAAAACGGTTTTGTAACTCGAGCTGAAAGGTTTCGGGACTTTGGATTAGGCACGAGGGACGGGCGTTGACTTCATTAGACGACACCTCTCAACAACGTTTAGGTTCAGTGTGCCTCTAACCATTCGGTGACCGCTACCAGTTTTCACCTCGCGATCACTGAGACATCACTGAACAGTTGGCGTCTAGTCGTCATAATGAAGTCAATCATTTTTGTCGAACCGCCGGGGCTCGACCAGGTCCACTTCCTGTGGGGCGCTTCTGGAAAGAGTTCATCATAAAGGTCCCTCTTTCTCCATGAAGTCGGCCAGCTGCTACCCTTGGTTCCGTTGCCTAATCCGAATTTCCTACTTTCAGCTCACCGTTCTCTCTTGTGCCTAGCTTTGCGTTGAAGTCTCCCATTAACACCGTATAGTGGGTTTTAGAGGAATGCATGGCTCTAGAGATATCCTCATACATTTCTCTACCTCCTCATCGGGTGTGCCATTGTGCAAACCTGTATGACCTTCAGCGAATACCGTTTGGTGATTCTGAGTATAAGGTACGCAACCCTCGTCGACACACTCCCAATTTTTACAACGTTGTTAACGAGACTTGTGGACGATAAACCGACACCTCCTTGGGACAGATGGTCGCCCTCCCGGTGATAGAACAAGTTGCCGGATTCGAGGATTACCGTGTCCTCCTCTCTCGGACCTCGGATAATCCTATAATATTCCAGCGCAACTTGTCTATCTCTTCTTCCAGCTCCAGGATCTTCTCGTCAGTCCTCAGAGTGCGTTATAAGTTGCCAGGTCGAGTCGTCGTAGGTGGCAACCGAACTCCACCGGAGATTCTTAGCACCCCTGCCCGCCGTTACCATGGTCGCCACCGTAGCCAGGAATAGCGGTGCCGCCGGGGACTGGGGCCGTCTCTTCGTAACTTTCTTCATTGGGGATATTGCCGTAGGCCACGCTTCATGGGTTGGCAACCGCAGTTTTTATTGTTATTTGCTGTTATCAGAAAGATGCTGCCCATCTTCTGCCTCAGTTTCCGTCGCTCCTCTTACACCCACGGGAAGATATGGGGTAGTGGGTATTCTAACCCGCCACTACACGGATGGAAAAAGGTATACCAAATAAATATATATTTGAATGAGGGACCTTGTTTTATAAAGTAGTTTCTATGATATCGATGTTCAAATATTTGTGCCCAGATGAATCAGAATTTGTTACAGATGAATCAGAAACAGAAATAAAAATAAAAAACTTTGTATTAAGAAAATAATCATATTTGAATAACAACAATAACCTTTTTATGAAAACAATTATCATGATCATATCACGGAAAAAATCTGATGAATTAAACAATAATTCATGTAAAAATATTTTAAACTCCAGTATTTATAATAATTTTTGTATTATGGTAAAGTGAGAATAGCAGTGTTAATTATTAATTGAAATTACCAATCACATTGGTTTATTTATTACTACCTAACAATAAAGTAACAAAAATGAGATCAACTTTAAATGGCATTTTGACAATAATCTTCCTTATCAACTTTCAAAGAAATATAGATTCTAGGTATAATTAACTAATAATAAGGTTAAATAGGTACTAAAAGAAATATTTTCTTGGCTTTGGGCTAGGACGGAGCTGTTTTCAATATCATCCATAAAGCCTTTTTCTTGTTGACGAGATCTTGAATTGGAGGAAGATGGAATAATCATATCTTCAACAATGCCGTGAGACTCTTTTGTCCGCTTATCATATTGAGGCTTTTAAACACAAAATATCCTCATCGTCAGAATCTGAGCGATCATCTACGCTTGATGGAGGGTCGATAGGACATCTCTGGTGAATTTTGGAGTTATAAGTCTTTCATCGATTGACGAAGTCTCCATCCAAATGTCGTCATCGGAAGGTCAAGGTCTTGTTGGGTTGTATCCGTATCTTTTCCAGTCTGAATTTCGGTAGCAGATATTTGGCTACGTTTGATCAAAGAGCTGCATGTAGATTTTCGATGTCACATTTTTATCCGTGATTTGACGTTTAACACAACAGAGTGGTGACTCTGTTGTTTATTAATGTCTCTTATGGTATAAAACCAATGTTGACCGTGAGAACATTGAATGGCTTCTGTGAACATTGTCCAAGCAAGCAACTAAGTTCTCATAGCTAAAGTCTGAAGTTGATTGGCACTCCACACAACCTGATGTGTTCTCATGGTCCTGGAATTCTTTAAATTTTCGGGAATCAGCATATCTTTCTCTAATATGCCCGACTCATAAACGACTTCTATAATAACTCCTGGACAGCGTTCTTTTAGGTGTCTGACAAGAATTTCAATGTTTGGAATGTCATTCCCTCTCGCAACTATTTGGTCAGCAGTTCGTTTTAGAACTGCTCCGACACCATCAGAGCCCCTTTCCCGTGTCCTTTTCAGAATAATTCCACACTAATAATCGCAAACTAGAAAAATACCAGTATTTTCGCCATTATGTAAAACATTTTGCGATTACGATATTGCGCCGATGGTGAATCCGAAATAAAATGAAATGTTGTTACGTCGGGCACCTCGTTTTCAAGAAATCGAAGAATTGGCTGTAAATGTTCCCAGATTGCGACGGCATCATGGCGCAAACATTCACTGATAGTACAGTATGACTGCTTACAGTTTTCCATCTTTAATGTAATAAATAACAGAGGTGTGCAATGTCACTTGTTGTCTGAACTGCCAAAGTGGAAAGACTGAATCTCAGAGGCATATTTTGTGTTATAGTTTACTAAAATCGCAATGTATGATGCATTCTTCAGGCTTCAGGTTTTGTTTCAATTTTTGTATAATTATATTGAGTTATAATATTTGTGTCGCATATAAGGTACTAACAGGTTTTCGAAATGTTCGATTATATCTTTGGGATGCGCTGCAACTTTTTTGCCTTAATCGTTTGAAGCGTAGCTTTTCTTTTCCATCTTTGATATAAGTTTTTTTACTTTGTTCCAAATAAAGTAATGTGTTTCTTTGTATTGTCAAATTCTTTATAATTAATGGCCTTATTTTTGCAACTATCACATTTCTTAGCCAGACAGTGAACATTCCTAGGATCATAAATATAGTGATGTAGAATCTCATTTACAGATTTTTCCACAATCAGATAATTTTTCCGAAGGCTACAACGACCAACTCCATATTTTCATGATCTTTACATAAACATGTTTCACGAATATTGACGTTTGGTACGTACCCAAAATGGACGAAGCTTGCAAAATGCACTGTGCTTATTTTGTATTGAGGATTGGTTTCAAGATACTTTTTATGTAGATTCTGCAAGCTGTCGCTAAGATATCGCTTCTGTTTTCTTTATTTTCCTTTGTGACAAATTCTTTTTTCCCGCGCACATTCTATCTGTTTTCATCTTCTTCAAAATACATAGTGACATTTTTTTTAATTCCGGTAGCACAGTTCAACAACAATCTGTATTTTTCATTCCCAGGTAGATTTTCCTTTGTCTTTTATGCACGTCTGTTACCCGTTTATCTTTTTCTAACTGTTTTATCTTTTTCCGGTTATTTTCATTTTACTTTTAAGTTCCAGAATTTTTGGTCTTTCAATTGTATTTCTTTATTATATCTATATTGAAACTTTGTAAAATATGTTTCTAAGGCGATTTCTTTTTAAGAGGTGTTTCCGTGCAGCTTTTTATAAACTTTTGGCTGACGACACGTCGTGGAGACGATGTGATGCTACTGGGAGTCCTTGGTGAATCTGACATCGAAGTATTTGGTGAAGGCGATATTATTCTCGAATGGACGTCAGCATTGGATGAGATATCGGTTTCATTTTCTGTTAGGTTCAAATCAATTCCAAGTGTCCCTTTTGTCTTATTGTTGATCTATACGTGCAGAATGTGGTGAAAACTGAGTTAATACCTGTGATGAGCTGGAATATCCGGAGATCTTGGTATAATCGAAACTTCTGGAGATGATGGTAATTTCAAATCTAAAGGATCATTTATTTCGGTATCGTCTGCTGGATCACATTCGTCAATGATTTCTCTTCTGAATGAACATCACGTTCTTTTAATAATTTCTTTTAGCATACCATCTTCGAGTACTTTCTCTGCTTTTCTTCCTAGCTAATTTTTGTTGTTTCGGTGTCAAATTCTGAACTGATGTGATTTTACCTCTCTTTCTTTTCAAATATGTTTTTTATTTTTAATTTCCACAGAGCATACTTGTCTGGATCTTTTCTTATATTTTCCATCCTTACGTTCTGCGATGATTCTTTTTCCTTTTGATCTTTAGTTTGTGGCATTGTTATGGACTGTAATATTGAAATAACAGAAATTAGATAGAGATTAGAGTCAAAAGTGCCATTTAAATAATACTGGTCTCAATTTCTTTACATTATTTTTAGTAATAAATACACTGTTAGTTGTGATTGTTATTCTTAAATAATAATTATTAATTCTTAACTAAGACTAAGGCCTATCAAAAGTGTCATATGTAGAATAAATTTATACTCCTGTGATTTTTTAATCATTCAAAAGGTTGTATCTAAGTAAATATAATAAATAAGACTAGAACTACTGACTTGTACACGCTCAAAAATTGGACAAGGAGTAGGCAACAAAAGCGCTCGTTTTGTGCTGGAGAGCGAAAACTAATTCATTTTATGATTTATATGGGTTTTGACCATATGAATGAGGCACAGATGAATCAGGATTTTGCCTGCAATCATGCATAACTCATCATACATACAGACTTTAGTATTATATCTTTTACATGAATTTATAACCCAAGAACACCTTACGAAACTCAGATTGAAGTTTAAAACAATAAAATAAATTTTATAAAGTAGGCAGTGTAATCAGAATGCCACCTGAACCAAGCACAGATGAATCAGATATTTACCTTCGTAACACCGGGATCTAAGCCAAAAGCCGCACGTCCGCCTTCTAGCTCGTTCGTTGCACGACTGGCGTCCCCCGCAGGAAGCCAGACTTCATTAATTATTTACCCGACCAAGTACGGTCAAGCGCAGCTTACGCCACATTAATCAGTATTATACGTCGGACACTTAGTTACTTATTTATAAACACACTAACGTAGTTATAACTAATACCCATTTTTGTAGGAGGACAATTCATTTCTCGATATAATTATTATTTATATTGATTTATCAAAGGAAAATGCGACATCGACCATTTTGTTCCGGAAAATGGCAAACGGACGCGTTATATGAATCAGAAGAACAAACTTCAAATATTTTTATTCTGTACCTAGACAGCAATTATTTGAAAAATATTTTGTCCCAGATAGAGATACAGATAAAACAGTCCAAAAAAATACATGCCGTTTTGTTAGTTGGTTACAGGAAATATATCCATAGAAATCGAAAATTTTGTCTCTGAAGAACTACCCATACTTTTCATTCACACCTTTAGCGCCTGCTCCATACTCCTCGCTTGGATTTGCTACCTACCTCCTTTCTCGCTACACCCGATAATATGAGCGCAAGTGGAGTCAACTAACCAACTCACAACCGGATTTATCGAAGATAAGCGATGGTGACTTCCTAAATATAACTACAAGAAAGAGAAAAACGCCCGACTGTCACTGCAACCAACAGCAACTCATGGATGATTTTTGTAATAGAATGATGATCACGCTCACAGCAAAGCTCGTCTTCTCAAAACAATACTATAAAGGATGTTTTGAATGGCATTCGCGAGGACATCAATTCATTTAAAAAAGAGATTAGTGATGTAAACTCTTCAATAAAAAAATTGGCTGACGAACAAGCTATTGTGAAAAAAGATGTTTGCGAGTTGAGTTCTGCAACAGGTTTAATTACCCAGCGTGTTGATCTAGTTTCAAGCGAGATTTCTGAACTGCGATCCATAACAACTAATCTTACTGACCAGCTGAAAGCGAAAGAGCAGCTTGGGAGGATTAATAACGTGGAAATTTCTGGGATACCACTTTTGAAAAGCGAAAATTTAAATAATATTATATATAACATCGCTACAAAGGTCGGTTTTACGTTATTGCCGACAGATATTGATTACATCCACCGTGTCCGACGCTTTAACTCGACAAGGAACGAAATCCCTACCAAACACGATGGCAGTACCTCTCTAGACTCATCTTCCATACCGAACATCATCATCAGATTCTCACAAAGATATCACAAAACGAATTTTTGGCTGTGCGTGCGCGACGTGGATTAACAACTGCTGACGCTGGCCTAAACGGGCCCACCAGTCCCACGTCAATGACCACCCGCGCCGCACAACAAACTATTATACAAGCAAACCCGCCTTGCCAAACAGAAAGAATACAAATACGTGTGGTTGTCTGACTGTAAGATTTTATTGCGTAAAAATGATACGTCTAAAGTTCAACTTATATCATGTTATGCGGATCTTAGTAAATTAAATGACTGTATGTCGTTATCTATTTTAATGTCTTGAAAGGAAATTTTTTTTGTTACAAATACTTACATATTAAAACAAAATTACCTGTTAAAAAGGGCTGTAGAATAAATTTCTCACGTAACTTTAAATACTATTATTGGTGTTTTCTATTATTTGTGAATGTTAGTGGAACCCATAATATTTTATTCTGTGATATTACTTTGCCGTATATTCTATACAGTGGTTTATAACAATAACTTGTCTATTTACTCAAAACGTGAGGGCTTACGCACAAATCGCACGATTTTCTGAAGAATGTTCTGTAGCAATTATGATGTGGTATGTGTCACGGAATCTGGCTTAATAGTAATTTCTATGACAGTGAATACTTTGACAGTCGATACGGGTGTACCGATGTGATCGCAACGTTACGGTTAGTGGTCGCGGGATGGGTGGCGGCGTACTGATCGCAGTGCGGCGCGGCTATGGCGCCCGTCGCAGTCCTCACGAGTGCCCGCCGACGCAGGCAGAAGAGGTTTGGTTATATATCCCATTAATTGAAACATTGTCGCGTGTGCACGTGACGTCATCGCACGAGTCTTACACTACTCGATCGCCGCTCAGCGCCGCTACATATTATAGCAACTTATATACCGCACGGTTGTAACCACGAATCACAATTGACATTCTATACCAGAGCAAGATTTTATAATCTCAAATCCCGACGATACTTATCTAATACTGGGCGACTTTAACGTCACTTATGCTGACTGGTATTTTAATTATTCTAGTGATTGTATGGAAATACGTACAAACATTAATGGTCTCGCATGTCTTACTACCGATTTTATAAATATATCGTCACTATTACAATACAACAATCAATTTAATATTAATAATAGATTATTAGTTCATTAAATTCATATCGCGTAACATGTAATGTTACGCGACCTGAATTTCCGTTAGTACCCGAGGACGCGCACCACAAATCCCTAGAAATTAGTTTGAATTTAACATCCCCCGCCCCATTACCCTCCGCCAAAATTAAGAAAAAAAACTTTCATAAAGCTGACTTTGGCTCGATTAAAACTGGACTTAACACTGTTAACTGGGAGGAAGTTTTTAATACCATGACGGATATTGATTCAACGACGAGTTTTTTATAAAATTTTAAACAATTTGATAGATACATACGTACCTACTCAAAATCTTTGTAGCGAAAATAAACGCCCGCCGTGGTTTACTTCTTGCCTCATAAAACTAGAAAAAGAAAAGCTTAAATATCATAAGAAATGGAAACTTAATAACAAATTACGAGACTACCAGACCTTCTCTTGTCTTCGGAAGAGGTTTAAGAGGATTGAGGCAGAATGTTATAAAAAATTTATTGAACTTTCTGAGGATAATATCAAAGCCAGTCCAAAGTTATTTTGGTCTTTCAAAGTCAAAAAGCTTCTAGTTGCATTCTGAAAAAATGATATATAAAGGTAAAATTATTTCCACTGGCGGTGAGATATGCGAGGCTTTAATGATTATTTTCATTCAGTTTTCATCCATTCTACCCGTCAAAGTTCTGATCATACACTTACTCAAGCAGTTCAGCCGTAGACATACACTCTATTAACATCTACCACGATAATGTTATCAAAGAACTGAAACAAGTAAATATTCATAAAGGTGCAGGGCCCGACGGGATCCATCTCTCTCTCTCATATCCGAATGTGCCAAAGAACTCGCAACACCCATTACAATCATATTTCGTTCTCTCTCCAAACTGGGACATTTCCCAGTTTATGGAAAGAGTCTTAGTAACCCCATTCCAAAAAATAAGAGACGTGAATGTATAGACGAATACAGACCCATATCGAAACTTTGTATCTTTGGCAAAATTCTAGAAAAGATAGTAACCACTCAAATGTCGTACTCGTTTCGTAATCACATTTCCCAAGAAAAACACGGTTTCTTTTATGCCGTAGCGTTGACACCTATATGTTAACTTTTAATGACTTTCTTGTGCCATGGATGATAACCTACAGGTGGATGCCGTTTACACCGACTTTTCCAAAGCTTTCGATAAAATAAATCTTGATCTGCTAATAAAGAAGCTTGCGAGGGCCGGTGTGCATAGTAGCCTCCTTAGATGGATCCAATCCTACATAAGTAATAGGAGTCAAGCAGTCTTTGTAAAGGGTTATTCCTCACGATTTCTTCCAGTGCCTTCGGGTGTGCCTCAAGGGTCTCATATTGGACCTTTACTGTTTTCAGTCTACATAAATGACATTGGAAATGTCCTGAAACATAGTCACCATCTCTTGTATGCTGATGATACTAAGTTGTATCGAATCATCAGATCAATTAGTGACTGCCACAAATTCCAAGAAGACTTACACCGATTACATGCATACTGTGAGTCCAACTATCTGTTCCTAAACAGCGATAAATGCTACAATATCGTATACTCGCAAAATCCAGTTACTACGACTACCACATAAATCAGAAGGCCTTGAATAGAGTAACCACAATCAGGGACTTAGGTAATTATGGATTCGACCTTATCATTTATTCCACATATTGATCACATAAGCTTCGGCTTTTAGAAATTTAGGTTTTATACTACGAATAAGTAAACCCTTTAAACGACCCGAAACTCTAAAAATTTTATTCTTTTGTCAGATCTTTCCTTGATTTTTGCAGTACTGTTTGGAGCCCTTGTTGTGAAGTTCATATTAGGAGAATAGAAAAAGTTCAAAAATTGTTTATTAAATCCCTAAATTATCGCCAAAATATTTTAAATCAGTCATACACCGATTCATTAAAAAAGTACAATTTACTTTCTCTTTGCAATAGGCGTAAAATGTTTGACATAGTTTTTATACAAAATTATTAATAACCTAGTCAACTCCTCGTTGTTACTTAGCAGATTGTCATTTGTTTCGAGTCCGTCTGCAGTGCCCTCATGTCCAAAACCACTTTTGTAACTCCACGATATCATAAAATTATACACGTAACTCATTTGTGTATCGTTCCACTAACGTTTACAATAAAAATTCACAGATATTGATTTATTAAATACTTCAGTATCAAAGCTTAAATCCACTCTTTCAATGTTTGGCTTGTGAATAATCTAGTTACCCATCACTGAAAATGATGCAGCACTCAATTCAGTAATTGAATCTGAATTGAATCTGTCAGTGTTATAATAATCAGATTTTTAACATAGGTTTTTCTTCTCTCTTTTCCTCAATTGCACACCAAATGTTAACTAGTTGCCTTATCTTAGAACTTAGTGTATTAATAAATAAATAAATTTATAATGTCCTTTAGTCCTAAAAGTGGCTCAATAAGTTTAAAATATTGTAAAAGTTTAGTTAAAGACACTATAGGTCTTTAGTTATATTAATATTTATCCATGTTACTATCTTAATACATGACTGTTTGTTGCCTTAAATAAATAATTAAAAAAAAATTTAACACCAGTTACAATGGAGGGGAAAAAGTGCTGGAAGTGCCCCGAACGTAGTGCTTCCAAGAAAAAAGGCGGCGATAACACTCAAACGCCAATACGCCCTAGCTCGGATCCGCAAAACGTTACGATGCGCAAAAAGACTGTCTCCGACTGTCAGACTCCTGAGACAGAAATAAGAGAATTAACAGCAGTAATCGCTTGCTTAACTAGTGAATTTTCGACGCTAAAAACAAAGTTGGATGAAGTGACGCACTCTCTATGCCATTGCCATGAAAGGATAGACGAGTTAGTGTGGGAATGTCAGCCAATGAAAGTCGCTTGATAAAACTAGAAAAACGCAGTCAAGAAATTATAAGCTTGCACGCATCTGTGGCCCATCTACAGAATGAGCTCAATATACAAGCACAACAGGGGCTCCGCAACGAGATAGAGATCGTCGGTATACCAGAAGGTAATAATGAAAATCTAGAACATATTGTTAAGGTGGCCGCTCAAAAAGTTGAAGCACAGTTGGAAGACGTCGACGTGGACTGGATTACCCGCGTTGGACCTCGGCGCCTGGCTGTACTACCTAATGTTCCGGATGGTGGCAGTAGAATGCCTCGACCCATCGTAGTGCGTTTGTTCCGGCGATTCAAGCGCGACCAGGTACTAAAAGCCTTCAAATCAAGAAAGACCCTCACCAGCACAGACCTGGGAATAATTGGCTCGCCAATTAAAGTTTTCTGTAATGGACGACTTACGAAAGACAATAGACTTTTATTTCGCGAAGCCAGAGCGAGAGCCAAAAACCATGATTATGCTTTCCGCTGGTGCAACCAGGGTGCAATATATATTAGAAAACGAGAAGGGAAAACTGCAACACTTATTAGAACTAAACACGATCTGGACCGTCATCTGCCGACTAAAGAGGATATTTAAAAACTATAACAAACACAACGTATCTCTATTCTTCTTGCGTGGTGAGTGGTGAGTGGTGAAAAGGTCGAAGTACTGAAGATGGTATATCTCTTTAAACATCTACGATATCATCAATACTTGACTCTACACAGAGCTCTGTTGGCGTTTTTTTAGACTTAGCCAAGGCCTTCGACACTGTCTCAATTCCAATACTTTAAAAAAAGTTAAACAATATGGGTGTTAGAGGTATTGGTTATTGGTAGGTGATTGGTTTCACAGCTATCTCATGGACCGGAAACAGTGTGTGAGGATTGGTCGGGCTGCGAGTCTGCCACAAAATGTACCTTTTGGTGTACCGCAGGGCAGCATACTTGATCCCACGTTATTTACTATCTATATCAATGATAAACATGACCTACCCATGGAAAATGCCGAAACGATATGTTACGCCGATGATACTGCTATCGTATTCTGAGGCTCAACGTGGAACGATGCTTTGTACAGTGCTGAAAGAGGTACAAAATAACCTCTTGACCCTTAATACCAAGAAGACTGTGTACATATGCTTTCATAAGACAACAGTCACTGCGCCAGTACAACAAACAGTGGTTAAGATTCATGAGCCTTCTTGCACAAGAAAGTCGTGTGCCTGTGAGACCTTGAGTAGATCCAATATCATCAAATATCTCGGTGTCCTCGTTGATGATAAACTGACATTTGAAAATCACATAATAGCTCTTTCGGCTCGAATTAGGAAGGTTATTCGTGTTGTAAAGCATCTACGTGACATAGCAGGCTTAAATACTCTAAGATCTGTGTATTATGCGTTATGCCAGTCGCTTATACCTTACTGTATTACTTGCTGGGGAAGTGCAGCAAAAACTTTCCTGATCAGAGTTGAGAGAGCGCAACGTTCGGTTATAAAAGTAATGTTAAGAATGCCGTATAGATATGCAACATTTGATTTATATAAGGACAGTGGACTATTAAATGTAAGACAACTTTTCATATTGAACACCTCCCTAACTGTTCATAAGTGTACTCTGGCATCTTCAGCGTACAAGAGATTGCTGAAACGAAGAGTATTCCGCTTGCTAACTCCCGCTATCAACTCTGCTTTTTCTAAACGTTTTGGGCAATTCGTGAGAACTCAAGTGTACAACTCCGTCCTTGAGTATTGCGATATAAAAGAAAATCAGTGGTGGAAGCTAAAAGAGCCATAACAAAATGGTTACTTACTCTGAGCTACGATAGTACAGAAAACCTAATTAAACCGAAATCTTTATCTTAAATTTACGTAAATGTATGTATACAGTATGTAATATCCATATGTATCATCTATAGGAGTTTCTAATTTATATATGTTTTATTAATTATTATATTTTAATATCTATGAATAACAGTATTTTCTTTACTAACTATTTATTATTTTACCTTTAATTATTTGTTTTTAAAAATATTAACTTAATATAAATATGTATTTTATTTCATAATTTATTTTACTAAAAAAAAGCTTACGTAATGTAATAATCGTATGTCGACCCAGTGTCAATTTATGAAAGTCATGTGTAATAAGAAAATCGTATCAGGCATGCCTAGTGTGAGGATCACAGAATTATACACCCTTGTTTATACACTCCAGCTTAGTTAGTGTGATAAGGTCATACTTTATAATTATATACTAGAGAATTAAGACTACTGTACTTCCATTTTATTATCTTATATTGTATATTATAATCTGTACCACCTTAGTTGTAAATAAACATTTTTTCATTGTTTTTTCATTTCATTAATTTACATTCCATGACTTCCCACATGATAGATGAAGAGATTAAAAAATAGATTGAGTTAAACAATTCATATTTTCAAAAGTTAACGTGTTTACCCCTCCATGCGGACTTAATAAATCTACACCATAAGCCACTATAACCACATTTTTATGTAAAAAGAGCAATTAATCGATTAAAAAAAATATTAATAAGTTCGACAATCATTTATCTTTCTGATTCATAAGTTCAATATGATTGTTTGATACGATTTCATGCGGCAAAACGTTGGAATCTTGATTTTTAGGCGCTACTAGCACATAGGTATTTCCGCAAAGCGCGTAGGTATTTCCACACACCATCATTGTCTTCAATATATTCATCCATTTTTAAACAAAATTTCCTTAAATAGTTATTTAAATTTTGTATCCGGTCGCCAGAGTAGACTGTTGTAAAGCAGATTGCACCACTTACAATTAAGTTTAGCACTTCGGGACATCGTCTACATATTTCCTTTTATACCCCGCTCTTTTGGTTATATATATCAACCCTTCGCCAATTTCTTGACAAGAAAAAATAACAGCCTCAAATATAAAGAATGATTTAATTTACGAAATAATCTGAGTGGTAACAATATATCTTAATAACATCTCTATGTATAATATGTGTAATAAATACTAATCCAAACCCCCCCAGATCCTAAATGCTAGTATTGAAAATTTGTTATAAGAAATCCATGGCATCCATGGGCTGCCACTTACGATCAGGTGTACTGAAGTTCGTTTCTCACTTCAGTTTTATGAAACAAACCTGTACCAATCTAACAAAGTGAAGTAAATATTAACACATCCATATATAATAAACCATGTCGCATCTTGGAAATTTCGCAATATATTCAAGGATTTGCATTGTAAGCTTAGGAAATAGAAAAATCGGTTTCCTAGAAAAATTTCAGAGTAAGTCTACAGTCTCTCTAGCATATCCAAACAATTTCTTAAAACAAATCTTCAGTCTAAGAACAGTGAAATGAATATATTGTACCATCGGAGATGTACTTGGATATACTACTTATTATAATCACTATGCTCGGAGATTTGTGTGATAAAATACGTATACCTAACAATATTATAAAGATATTTAAAAGAAACTAAGGAATGAATGTAACCAGATAAAAAAATTCGGTAATTTTTTATTATTTCATGTTTAAGATACTTCAATACATCAGTTACACTGTAAACTTAACTTTTTTAAAGAATTTTGATCTAGTATCCGATCTAACAGCTTATTTGGATCAAGAGTAGATACTAATAGCTAACCCAGCAAATGTTTTACTCCGCTAAGAGCTTCGTAAAGTTGACTCTGAGCCAAGATCCACAACGGACGGATCCAGTTTGATGAATTTAGATGTCGGACATTTTTTTAGAGAGTAGAGAGGGAGGAGATGTATATTTGAAATGATTTCTTTTTGTTAAACCTTATTCTCGGTTTTTTGTGCATCATGTTTAAGTATTATACCCTATGTCACTCCTACAAATAAGACGAGTAAATTTTACAGTATGCGAGCAAACCGGGTTCGATCCCTGCCGGCACCAATGAAATTGTAAATTGCAATTACAATTTAGTGCTGTCTTACCACGTGCTCGGCGGTGAAGGAAAACATCGTGAGGAAACCTGCATATCTGAGAAATAAGAAAAAACTATTTCGAATTCATGTGAAGTTCGTCAAATTGGGGCAGCGCGGCGGACATCTTCAGCCCTAAAACCCTCTCAGAAAATAAGAGGAGGCCTGTGCTCAGCTGTGGGGCGTATATAGCTTTAAATTTTAACTTTTAACAGGTTGCGATGTGGGGAGCAATGCAAGAAATTAAAGTCACTGATGCAGGTTAAGAATAATTTTATTAAATTGTTGGAAACTTATATATAGTAATTTTGACGTAGGTGCATAGGTAGGGGGCAGAGTAATACGAAGGTGGAGACACTTGAATGGTGTCTTCTTCTATAGGTAAATATAATATGATATTACTGAACTAATTAGATATTATTTTTACATTTCATGAAGACACGTGTACTGCCTATATGGAGGATATCATTTAATATTTTAGTTACATTATTTCGACATAGTATTACATAACATCTCCTTCCCTATTAAAAAAACATTAAAATTATGTTGAATTTTAAATTTTAAGTAATTGATTCTATATAATACTAAATACTCTCTTAAAACTATTCATCACTTTTATAATGTTATTATTAATATTACTTGTATATGTCTTATAATTTAATTTATTTTATTTTAAGTCCTATATTCTATCTTATTACGATTAAGGATAAAATATATTATTTACTATATGATTATAACATGTGGATTATATAAGGTATTTATTTTAATTATACGTGTGTGGATCGATCCTATAGGTACTACATGTGTAACTCGTGAGTAGCACTTTGGGTAGCATCCTAATACAAAAATCCAAATTGATCGGGGATCCCCTTATTACCCATTGAGTTATAATGTACTACGTACTAGAGAAGCTATTCCAAACAAAAAATGTGCGCTACTCTATGTCTTCGCGCATGCGCGGGGATAGTAGAGTGGCGCATGCGCAGTTGATATAAGAGCGCATTGCGCTTACGTGGTCAGTTTTTGTCATCATAGATTATATGTAGGTAGAATGATCAGTATGTAATAAGTAATTGTTTATTTAGATTTTATTGTTAATTATATCGTGTGCATTTTTTTAAAATTGTTATTTATTTTTGCATATCGCACATCCGGAGTAACACTGACATAACTGCAAATGTATACATTTTACACTGCGCTTGTTTGAAGAAAAAATTGTATCACTTCTTTAGATTTCTAACTTTACTTAAGATTTATAATTGGTTTTATATTTATTTTATTGTAGTTTGAAATCTTGTCTGTTAAGCAAACCCAACATTTTTTTAATGACCCATAATCTACATTAAAAAAATACTATTTCTGTTTTAAGACCCTCAATTGCGTCATTGTAGATCTACAAAAAAATAAAACTGATAGTTATTTATATCGTTTGAAAAATGAAATTCTCCTTTGGGTGAGCAAAAGTTTGTCTGAAAAGTCGACTTTGGCTGTAATTGCACATTATAGGAACTATTACTAGTATTATAATACCAAATTATTTAAAATAGGCATTAAGTTATCTCTAATCTATAATATACTTAAATAATATGGCACACACTCACTCGAAAAATATACTTGGCTGCGGCAAGAAAGCGTAACGCTAATTACGGTTGAAAATGTTAAAGGCGACAACTTAATTAAGGCCGTTACTTAATTAAGGTAGAATTTTAAAAAAATATTCGTAATTTTTTCCGAGTTTTATGTTCTATGATATTAATGATATTTTCAAGTGATTTTACTTTTTGGAAGTATTTTGTTTTTGGTGTAAGAATTGTGAAAATAGTTAAATTTTTCTAGTAGAATGAGTATTCGAAATAAAAACTGATACAAAATACGAATCTACAGTCCACTTCATGATAAGTGGCTACTGCTGTCCACAGACACATGCGACCAACTTCGAACAAAGAAAACTGTAGATGCGTTGTCCTCTGAGGACTAAGATGGAATGTCCCACAGCCTGTGATTATACTGGCTCTCTATACCCTTCAGACCGGAACACAGCAGTGCAGGAACCGCTATTTGTTTGCAGGAACAGTCCTATCACCTCTAGTAAAAATAATATGTTCAACCATTTAATCAGTCATTGTAAATTGTAAATAACATAATAACTATCAAAATTTAATAATTGGAACGATTTAGGCTCTTTTTTATGACGTTGCTGTAAATTTTATAAAATCTAATTGAAATAAAATAATTAGTATAATATTATAAAAAAAACTGTGGTACTTTGGAGCAAGGAAGTGTCCACCGCTCTATCCCAGTACTTAAAACTGAGAGGAGACTTGTGCCCAGCAGTAGGACGTATAAAGGATTCTACTTTTCTTTAAATAAATTATGAGAATTTATACTGAGACTAGCTGTTACCCGCGGCTTCGCCCGCATGGTCACTGGGAAATGAACTATCCATTGCTTTTTGAATTGAAAGAAAACTGAGTTTTATAGATTTGTCAGAGATGCAGCCATTAAAAGGAAACTGAGCAAAATTGATTCGTCAGCCTATTTAAATGTTTTGAAACGCAGCGTATAGGAAAGCATGAAAATAGCCTGTTTACTCCAAATGGAAATGGGATATTTTTTTAATTAATGGAAACTGAGCATAATTATCCGTCAGGGATGCAGACTTTTGAAAAGAAACTGAGCTAAATTGATTCGTCAGAGATGCAGTTTTCTGAATTGAAAGGAAACTGAGCCAAATAAAAGATCCGTCAGAGATGCAGCCTTTTGAGTTGATTCCTTTCAACTCAAAAGGCTGCATCTCTGATGAGCTTAATAGGTCCGTCAGAGGTGCAGCATTTGGAATTGAAAAGAAACTGAGCTAAATAGGAAATTTTGAATTAAAAGGGAAGATCTGTGGGAATTCTGATTAATTGATTGTGGGAATTTTGAAAAAAAAAAACTAACTGAACACTATTTTAAGACGCTACTGTACACAATTTTATATGTTTTTCCATTCGGGAAAGAATGGAGATTCTGGGCATTTGACACGCGAACATGCTACATACAGCTGACCATGAGAGAAGCACGGTTTTCTAAGTTGACCCCGCTACCTGTAACGTTTGCCCTTGCGCTTTATTAATTGTCATTGCAAAACTGAGCTTAATAGGGAACTGCAACCTTTTGAATTGAAAAGGAAGATCTGTGGGAATTATAGGAATCCGTGGTATAATAACATTTTCACCTTTTCTTACGCCTGTCAAAATTGTAGCACCGATTATGTTCCGTCCAAGATATGTCACACGCAGCCTTGTCCCGTTACATGACCGAGGAGCATCTAAATTTCGCATTAGCATGACTGGGACGCCTAATTTTAATTGAAGCTTATGTGAGGGCACACCTGACAACTCTAGAGAATTTAGAAACTCTACGGGATATGAAGTGCTCTGTTCTGTGTCCATAACTGTGTCTACTGACAAATACTCTGTTATTTCTCCTGCTACTTCGCTTAATATATCTGAATTTATTTTGTTACCGCTCATTTTTGGTGCAAGAATCGCCCTTTCACATAACCATTTGTCTTCATGCATGTTGTTCGTTAAATCTGAATAAACGCTCGCAATTAATTCGGAATGACTCTGTACTAAATTACAAAAATCTCTCGTCAATTTAACGCAGCCCTCAGCATCCGTTTCCAACCGCCCATCGCCAATTTTTAATAGTGTGTCAGCATAGTTTCCAGCAATGATATCATTATACAAATGCACTCTCATATTCGTAGTTAAACTGAATTTTGTCACCTTGTTCCATAAAATAGACGACTTGAGGCATGCTTTAATTTCATCTGCAGGTGTGCCCTTTTGAATGACAGGTAAAGTTTGGCAAAAGTCACCAGCCAGTAAAACCACCATTCCTCCCATTACATCGGTATTGCTGCGCAAATCCTGGAGCGTTCGATTTAGTGCTTCTACAGCTTTTTTATGCGACATTGTACTTTCGTCCCACACTATAAGTTTGCATTGTCGTAGCATTATACCTCGTGCACTATTTTTGCTAAAGTTGCAGATCGGCGATTCTTCCTGGGCTAGATTTAGAGGGAGTTTTAAAACAGAATTTGCAGTGCGGCCCCCGCTTAGCAGCGTGGCGGCTATACCGGAGGATGCTACGGCCACAGCAATGTTTTTATCTTTCCGTACTTGCGCTAATAATAAATTTAACAAAAATGTCTTCCCAGTTCCTACAGGGGCATCTAGAAAGAAAAGTGCACCATTTCCAGATTCAATTTGTCCTAATACTTTGTCAAAACTCGTTTTTGTTCGGGAAGCAAGGGGTACAAATTCGGCTACTTGCTGCTGCAAAGCTGGTATATCGTAGTTTGTTTCACGTATAATTTCATCACTTAGTTCATTTTCGGTTGTTCGCTGAGGGCTTATCATTCCAAAGTCGCTTAATTTTTTGCCTACCATTGCCATTACTTTATCTTCAATTTTTCCAAGTGCTTCATTATAAATGTGTTCATTGTATGTCATGTTCGCGTGTGTCTGCTGTAACCTTCGCAAAATATCTTCCGACATGTATCCCCATGTGCCCGCAAGATGATATGAGAGTTGCATAAAGATCCCTAATTTTGGCTGGTGACTGGCACTGCACAGCTTCCTCCATGGTTTCATCCCAGTGATTATCGTTTTCTAAAAGATGCAGAGCTTCACATGCTTCTCTATAAGTTGCGCATTCCTGACCGTTGACAGTTTTAAGGTCTTTATATCCTGTAGAACCCCGAACATGGTGCAGCAGCAATCGTAAACAGAAACATTCAAAATTAGTTACATGGACGGTATACACACGACCAAGGGCATCTGATGACTTTACAGCGGGCCAATTTGCAACAGGCGCGCCTTGAATACGGCATTTCCACTCCTTCCTAGATGTGTTCCAAGTATAATAGCGAGGGACTTCAGAATATAATAACGTTTTTGCAAAAGGGTCGGTTTGACAAAGTTGAAAGAAGGCTGTTAGTGTAGTTTTTGGCGGTGATGCAATTTTTTCTTTGAAATTTCTTTGGGTGAAATATACACGCTCTCTAATTTCTAAGTGCACAGCAAGGTGAGTAACTGTTGGGTGCCTTTCGTGTAAAGGGAAGCCAAGGAGACGCCACGCTGCTTCGTTACTGCTGACATAACGCCCTGCTTGAAAGGTCTGTACTTCATTAACGGGATTTGCCTCACCTTAACTCCTGAGATTAAATATTGCTTGGTCGCTTCCTTTATTTATGTACTTACAGATATACTTGATTGCGCGGACAGAGCTACATGCTTCTACATTAATATGGGCATTAAACATTTTACATAGAATGGGCGAATACGGGACAATCCAGCTGTTATCTAAGGTTTCGAACGCTCCAGAGCGAGACTTGATTGTAACTTTCCTGCCACCATCTTCGGGAGCTCTGCGTCTGTATAAAGGGTAGCCATTGTCATTGTGCACTGTTTCTTTTAATAGCTGTTTAGGGAATTTCTTTGTACATTTTCCTTCTTTCATACATGGCTATATTGATTTCGTTCCACATGGACCGTGAATCATATTTCGGACGATGGTATCATACAATTCTTTATCTTGCTCAGGATCCGGAATCTCGGCGCTTATTATGTCGTCTATTTGGCTGGGCCGCAACTTCTCTTTAAGCCATATTAGAATGTGGGCATGGTAATCCTTTTTGCCATTCAATTGAATACATGACGCACTGCACCTCTCCGAAAATTTTCCTTTGTTAATTACATACATTAATTTTTGTACTTTTAATCTAAATACTCTAGCAACTAAATCGTGTCTGTCAGTACTTTTTGGCCCATTAGCTCCTCGGTTATTTCTTTCCATGTGGGATTGCAAGTAAAAGTAACAAAAGATCAGGTCTTCCGTAAGTTCGTACATAGGCAATGCGTCTGTACTCATAGCGGGGACTGTTAACGAATGATGAGGGCAGAATTACCATTTTACCTAAATCTCTGGGGTTTACATTGGCGTCGCTAGAAACTGCATCTTGTAAATGTATGTAATTCTCAACGCGCAGCTTTTTTTGATTTGAAGATATATAACGGAGACGTTCACTTTCTACCTTCACATACATGTCTACCAAAAATTGATGAAATAATTGTCTACACCGGGCTAAGAGGTTAAAATCATTTTCTCGCATCATCATATGATACGCATAAAAATCCATACATGATACTTTTTTGTTCGGAGTAGGCTCCTTTGTGACCGGAATTTGAAAATGATAACCCTCTTGTCCTTTGCAATAAATCAATGGGTATTGCAGAGGGCTACCCGTTGCAACGTATCATCACGTGCTCGCAAGACAATGTCTCGTGAAGAAAATTGATCACCACTAATTACGGCTATTTCGTTTATCAAAGGCGCATTGTAGCGCCTTTCATGCTCTCCTCGAGGGGTCCGATCTGCGTGAATGACGACTTTATAATACTTTTCAGGTAGGTTTTCTAAAGCAGTTTTAAATGTTTTGACTAAAATGTTACGTTCATGCAAGAATCTTTGAATTTTGAACACTGTGTCTCTCTCAACTCCCTGGATAAATTGGCAGCGACGGTCTACCTCAATTTCTTCGTCACCCATAAAATATACTTGTAAAAATTTATGCTGTTCATTTTCAGCTGGAAAAAGTGAACCTATTCTATGATAAATTTGCCCTTGCACCGTAAATGTAGGGAAAATCCGGCATTATTATTTCCGGTCAACTCCGAAGGACGTCATTTGAAAGCATGAGTTATATTTCCGGATCTGTTTAAAAGCGCCGTGACTCATTAGCATCATATAAAAAGAGAGTTTTCAAAGGTTCTTCTGGTTCCCCAAGTAACGGAAGAGACACTTTGCCATTGGAACAGCACATGCCTGCGGTCTCATCTTTCCATTTTAAATCGCTGCAAAATCGACACGCCTTGTCCATCAGTCCGATAACAACTAACCTGTGATTTTTATAATCAATCAACGGATCATAATTGAATGCTGCGTCATTAAAAACCGACCAATTGTTTCTTTGAAAATTTTGTCGACGTTCAGCTTGGAGCTGTGCATTTGCATCTCTTCGCGCCTGTGTCTGTTCTGGTGTTTCAGATGCCCTTATAGTAGATTGACGTTCAGCTTGCTCAATGAGTCTGTGTTGAGTTTCATCAGGTGTTTCCGCGGCTCTTAAGGCGGCCTGACGTTCTGCTTGTTCGAATAACCTTTGCTGACTTTGAGCAGGTGTTTCAGTAGCTCTTAAAGTAGCTTGACGCTCTGCCTGTTCAAGACGCCTTTCCTGACTTTGAGAAGGTGTTTCGGAAGCTCTTAAAGCAGCCTGACGCTCTGTCTGTTCAAGACGCCTTTGCTGACGTTGAGAAGGTGTCTCAGATGCTTTAAAAGCAGCCTGACGCTCTGCTTGTTCTTGCCTTCTCAGTTCAGCATCTTCTAAAGATTCTAGCGATCGAGCTAATCTTTTCGTGTGTCTTTGAGAAGATACTCTTGAAAGGCTGGACTTACGTTTGCGAGGCATTATGAAGTAAGAAAAAACCTATTTATAAAAAAACGTTAAAATACCTAAAAGGAATTAAATTTCCTTTTAAATATTTTTTAAAGCAAATCTAAAATATCTAAAAGGAATAAATATTTCTTTTAAATATTTTTTAAAATCAAAACAACCTAACCAATTCAAGACACAACACGAATCCGAAAACGATAGCCAAAAAAAATCGAATCAACTTAAACCAAATCACAAAACAAATCGAAATCGAAAGCAGTAGTCAATATAAATATAACCAACGAAAAAAGAAGTAAGTGTATAGGTACCGTATACACTATCTATACTATTAATATTCCTTTGAAATATTGTTAAACAACCTAAAACAACGAAAACCAATTCACGATTCTAAATAAACAAAATCCAAAATCAAAGCCAGAGTCTAAATATGTATAAAGGAATACCAACCAAATCAACAAAACCGATCCAAGAAAATACACAAATCCGAAAATGAAAGCCATATAAATCCATTCAACCTTAACCAAATCACAAAGCAAATAACAAACAACCGAAATCGAAAGCAGGTAGTCGAATAAGCTACGAAATAGAAACAATTTAAGCGTATAGGTACCGTATACTATAAATTGACGCGCGGCTCAACGGCGGAGTTAAGTACATGTCAGGCAAACATTTCGTTACCGCGTTTTAAAAATCTAGTAACGACATCTAGCGGAATCAATTTAAACTATGTATACGTTAGTTAATAAGAACTCTCAAAAAATATTTTTCTTATAATTTTGCACAATTTTTCTTATTGTAATACCGATTCATTCATAACCACATACGAGTATAAGAACTGTATTCATTTCCGTTCAATAAATATTACTAAGGCTTATTAATAAGGCTTACTAAGAACTGTTTCTACCATTGTTAAGTAATAGTTAAGGGTGAAAGCGTGACAGGTGGTGATAGTATTTCTGATCCATACTTATAATCACGCCTGTAACCCTTGCGGGGTAGGCAGAGCATCAACGGATTACTTAATATCGTCTGCGAGGTTATCGCCTATTCTGTGAATTACGATGCACCAAAACGTTTGAAGAAAATCAGCTGGTGAATTTTATGTTTTTTATCGCTCTCTTCCCGGTCCTGCGTGGAAAAATACAGATCCATACATTTTTTATCTTAATTTTGGAAAAAGACATAATAATCCAGATATTCTCACCTTCTGTGTTCGTCCATCGTACCGTCGTCCGTCTTGTAGAATCACGGTGGCGCCAACTAGCTGAATTTAATTTTGCAACATATTCGATTTTCCCACGGGAATGATATGTTTTTCCGCGGCAAAAAGTAGCCTATGTCACTCTACAGCCACCGAACTATCCCCATACAAAAAATCATGCCATGCCGACGCTCTGTTACGACGTGAAAGAAGGACAAACAAACAAACAGACAAACAAACACACTTTCGCATTTATAATATTAGTATGGGAGTATGGATATCGCACATCCGGAGTAACACTGACATAACTGCAAATGTATAAATTTTACACTTCGCTTGTTTGAAGAAAAAATTGTATCACTTCTTTAGATTTCTAACTTTACTTAAGATTTATAATTGGTTTTATATTATTTTATTGTAGTTTGAAATCTTGTCTGTTAAGCAAACCCAACATTTTTTTAATGACCCATAATCTACATTAAAAAAAAAATACTATTTTTGTTTTAAGACCCTCAATTGCGTCATTGTAGACCTACAAAAAAATAAAACTGATAGTTATTTATAACGTTCGAAAAATGAAATTCTCCTTTGGGTGAGCAAAAGTTTGTCTGAAAAGTCGACTTTGGCTGTAATTGCACATTATAGGAACTATTACTAGTATTATAATACCAAATTATTTAAAATAGGCATTAAGTTATCTCTTATCTATAATATACCTAAATAATATGGCACAGAAAAATCACAGATTATCATCAACAATAGTCTTAAGAGTTACATTCATCCCATGTGTACTGACTTAAACTGCAGAACAGACATTTTTCCAATCACAGTATTTTTGTTTAAGTATTAATCAATGTCAGAACAATTTATTGAGATCATTTCAGTCTTAAAATTACTTTGATTTTTTATGTATTTCCGTATAACATACAGCACTCTAACAATTAGTAAACAAAATCCAACATACCTACTCATCAAAAATATAATTAAATAAGAAGGTACATTTCTATTTGAAATTGCTTAAATCAAGTTTTCATAAAAGTTAGAATAGTATCTAGGAACAATATTTTTATCTAACAAAGCCCGCAAATTCCGCTTCTTATGATCAGAAATGCTAAGCTTAGAACTATACGCTGGTTTCAAAGTAATTTCAGTTATATTCCAATTATTATCCGAACGAGTTTTACGTGTGTTTTTAGTGATTGTTTTAACATTTACAGTTACCCACTCATCTTCGTAAGAGTAATCAATTTAATAACTTGAACTTGAATATCTTTATTAATATTTAGTGTAATGTCATCAAATAGCTTTTGCGTCGTCACATGTGAACTCTCTACGGGGCACCCCGCGCAACTGTCTACTCCGCCGTTGTCGCCCGGTAATCGCCCACCAAAATGCGATGTTTCTACAACGGCTTTTCGACCTCTAGCAGATGATCCTTGCAGTTACAAATGCAGCGTTTTCACCCCAAACGTATAATGAATAAAGGAATAATTTGGTATATTTAAGTCAGTTTAAATTTTTTTGCAGTTGTGTCAATGTCGCTCCGGATGTGCGACATGTGCTAATTTAATATAATATTACATAATATTATGTCAGAATTCCATTTGAATGATATTTTATTTAATATTTTAATAGGTAAATATGTAAAATATAAAAATATACATTTATTATCAGAGATCATTATTATTACTTTTCTAGCATTCTCTAACCTATTTATACGCAGCTGGTGAATAATAGTGTAAAGTCAATGCGAATTTACGTAAAGGTGCATGCAGTGTATAATAAATAATGCGTGCTCTGTTTATTCTTTTTCATTAAAGATTTATGTAACTCCACAACTTCTGCTTTAGCATTCATTTAAGTTGAGTATTTAGCATTTCTTTGAGTAAACTTTATTTTTAATAAAGCCCCATAAAAAGAAGTCTAGCGGAGTGAGGTCGGGCGACCGAGCTGGCCACCTGCGAGGGCTATAGCACCCTATCCATTGTCCGCCGAACATGGTGTTAAGCCGCTCTCTCGCGATCAGTACGGAGTGTGGATGAGCTACATCTAACTGGGACCATACCCGCTGGTAAGCTACCACAGACAATCCTTCTAAATATTCTGTTATTGGGCTGTTAAGAATATTGAAAAACTTCTGTGCATTCAGGTTTCCGTCAATAAAAACGGTGGACACTTCCTTGCTCTAAAAAAACCCTCTCAGAAATGAGAGGAGGCCTGTGCCCAGCAGTGGGACGTATATAGGCTGTAACTTTATTCAATTTTATATTTATTTATTAATTACATATCGGGAATCGTACTTTTAATTCACCTCTTTGGGCGTTATTAGCCAGTTTTATTATACTCATTTTATAATTAATTTCATGATATTTATCATGTGGGTACTTTAATCCATATGGGATACTTTAATCCATAATCCATTTATTGGGTATTATATTACATTTTCATTACATTCACTTCATTTTATTGGTACTTAAACTTTTTTATCGTACTATATGAAGGTAAAAGTGTACCTTGGGTTGTGCACACAACTTTGAGGTCTACGTTTAAGTCATTTTAATAGGACTCCAACAATTGCACGGAGGAAAACTAAATTCACACTATGATCCAATGAAGGATGTGACCTTTATGTACCTTTCTCAAGGGTAACAAATTTAAGACTTCTCTGGTCCTCAACAGTACTAATATGAGTAAGCTCGTCCACATCACTTGTACTGAAGATAGTAGTTAGTACCCGTTACCTCCGATTTTATCATCCAATCATGGAAACATACCTTGCTCGAGGACTATATGCTATACCAGTGATGGACGTTCCCGTATCTCTCCATTAATATCGTTTTATTAATTTGTCTCATTAATTTGTTTTATTTTTATTCTCTTCATAACTCTTATTTCATTCTTTATTTATACATTGCCGTGTTCTTTACTAACATGTTATTATTTATTTGAAGTTATCGGTTACTTTTATACACTTGCATGCCCCACTTCCATATATACTAACTTGCATTATTCTCGCTTATAATGAATTCCATACCAGGAATTTAACCTACTCAACATTTGGGTGATCAGTCCAATATTGACGAAACTTAGCAACTCGATCATTCGTATTCACACTTTCGAACATTACTTACTTTTATTCCTCATACTTTTTAAAATACATAATTTCTAACTTTGTGCAAAATGGGATAACATTTTTGTCAGTCAATTTTCTATGTCCGTTTTTAACTATGTTAAAAAACATTATTATTAAAACCTCTCTAAATGATTATATTTCTTACTCTACTGTTGTTCATTATTTTGATCTTTATAAGAATACTGTTATGGTTTATTTTTATGTACCTGTTTTTGTATCGCATGTTGCTCTCTGTTATTTTAAGGGTGCGTTTGCAAATCGGGCAAAATTATGCTGTTTTTCGGGACATTTTGTGACAAAACTAAACCAAATCAAATATAATTAATAACTACCACGTATAGAATGGTTCTTCATATTCAAATGATGCTAACTTTTTTGTTGAAATTAATAGTTTTTTATATTGTGAAAACGATCTTCCATAGCCATTTTCTACAAAATTAAAGATACCGGCTCATGTTTAGGTACATTTTTGTTCTATTATCAACATATATTAAGATTTCTAAAAATACTGTAAGTAGGCAGACATATTCAATAAAAAATTGTAGTGTTTACTTTTTAATCAAAAAATGTCACAAATAGTCGTAAAAAAAATAAAAACTGATGCTTATTTTTTTCACATATTTTGCTAATACTACTCTCAATTCAACTCAAGCCAACTTCAGCATTAAAATACACACTTGCCAAGACAGCCTACTTTCTAGCTGTGACTGTGATGTTGTTAATAAAGTAGACAAAACAAAATATTTAGGTGTTGTTATTGACCAGAGACTGTCTTGATATAACCATATTGAATTAATAACTGGCCACATAAGAAAATTAATGTGGATTTTCAAAAAGTTAAAACATGTAACAACCCCCGAATTACTGAACAAAGTATATACAGCACTGGCTCAATATGTTCTCACTTATTGTATCCCATATGGGGAGGAGCTTTAAAACCAAGATTCCTTGAGGTGGAGCGAGCTCAAAGAGCCCTGCTTAAGGTCTGCTATTTCAAACCATACCGATTCCCCACTACTGATCATTATAATTTGTCTGGTGTCTTGTCAGATCGAAAGTTATATATTTTGTTCTTATTACTTAAAATTCATAAATTTACCAGGTATGAACATGACAAGACAAAATAAAGAAGAAACGACTTAGTTCTATATACCGATCGCTGTAAAACGACATTTGCTTCAGTACAATATGAGAAAAGGGCAGTATACTCATATAATAAAATAAATAAAGTCTTAAGCATATATCCATTGCATAGCATAAAAGTTAAAAAGAAAACAATAGAATGGTTTAAACTTTAGATTACAACGAAACCAAAACACTTAGAAATAATTACTTAGCATTTGTATATTTAGTAAATGATTAATTCATATTTAATAAATTACTAAATATACCACACCTCAACATGCACACACCACATACACGTACACTACACAATCACACAAATTAACACCTACAGATATTTTATTGTAAAATTACTATATAATATAAGCTTTACTATAAGTCAAAAATCGATGTGTTATCCAAGTTCTAAACACTAATTTATATAAATGAAGGATGGGAAGAGCGGAGCCTTCTAATACAAATTTCCTGATTTAAAAGGAGTGTTCCAACAATGTGTTTAATTTTAAGTATTACTGGAGCGAAAATAAAGATTTTTGATTTTTTTGATTTCTTTCTGCTGCTCTGGCACTCGAACATGTTGATAAACAACTGTTGTGGGCCTGGACTTCCTCGTGCGCTTCTTTTTTCTTTTATTTTTATTCTTGATAAATATTTTACAATTTATTGGAATCTTTTGAAGGAATTTGCTTTAGATGTTTTCTTAGTTGTTTAAGTGTTCCCGTTTATATATTTTTATTACATCTTCTTTCTTTAAATTTTTTCAATCCTAATTTAATAGCAATGTTACCAGAGTTTCTTCTATAATTTCTTCTTTAGTTATACGCTTATTCTTCTCTCTTGAGTTCTTTGTTAGTACCTTTTTCTTTATTTCTTCTTTACGATTTGTCCTTTCCTTATTTTCTCTGTAGCGTTATCCTTGTTCTTAATTTTTTTACAGCTTTCTACAGCCCAAATACGATGGTGTTTCGTAGTGGCGTTAATGAGATCTTTTACCCCACCTTCTAAGTCCACCATCATGAAGGTAATATCATCACATTGACCTAGGTCTTTATAAGCCCTTTCAAATGAGTTCAAACACGATCGTTTTATCTAGTGCCATCACTGAGATCCTATACCCACCTTCGGATTGCACCATCAAAAAGGTTAGGTCATAACAGTCACCTAGGTCTTAATGAGCCCTTTCAAATGAGTTCAAATACGATCGTTTTAGCTAATGCCGTTACTGAGATCCTATATCCTTCTTCGGATCGCATCATCAGAAAGGTAAGATTATCACAGTGATCTAGGTCTTTATGAGCCCTTTCAAATGAGTTCAAACACGATCGTTCTATCTAGTGCCGCCACTGAGATCCTATACCAACCTTTGGATTGCACCATCAAAAAGGTGATGTTATAACAGTCACCTAGGTCTTTTTCAAATGAGTTTCGAACACGATCGTTCTATCTAGTGCCGTCACTGATATCCTAAACCAACCTTCGGATTGCACCATCAGAAAGGTGATGTCATCACAGTCATCTTGGTATCCATTAACCTTTTTGAAAATGAGTCCAAACACGATGGTTCTACGTAGTAGCATCACTGAGATCCTTTAACCACCTTCTGAATCCACCATAAGGAAGGTGACATCATCTCAGTCACCTTGGTCTACATCCTCCGTCAAACGAACTTCTCTAAATATACAAAACAATATAAAATCTAAACAGCATAGAAATAATGTAAGTAGCTACTAAGAAAGTAAAAGTACTTACCAAATACCAATAATTGAAACGAACTGAAGCCAGCGGATTACAGAGCGCCCGGAAAAATCGGTGGGTTGCCGTCAGTTAAAAATTTCAACTTAAGATTTCACACTCACGATCAGTTTTTGGATGTACGTCAGTTCAACTGAGCAGTTTAACTGACAGTACGCCCGAAAAAATCCGTGGGTTGCCGTCAGTTAAAAATTTCAACTTAAGATTTCACACTCACGGTCAGTTTTTGGATGTAAGTCAGTTAAACTGATCAGTTTAACTGACCGTGTGTGGGGACCATTAGATTTTCTATACCATTTAAATCGATTCCGACCGGTATATTTTGAGAAATCTCAAAATAGAATATATAAAATAGTTTTTTGAAATAAATTTAGAACAGATGTAACGATCAATTCCAAAATTTAATCATCTCTTAAAATAAAAAAAACTCAGTCGATTGCTGCAAACCGCATCAAAATCGGTTCATGCGTTGAAGAGAAATCGTTAACGAAATATTTCGAAAAAAGTTTGTTTTTTTTTAAATAACTTTGAAATTTCATCCCGGATCGTTACATTGATGGTACATTGATGTAATAAATTAAAAACGTCATAAAATTAAAAACGTCATAATAGGTGGAATTTGGAGCGCTTGCATTTGAAATTAGCGGAAGTTCCAGGGATGGCCTGCAGGGTCTACTGTATTTTTGTAGAAACCTTCGCGGGTGTGTACGGGGCGGTCTGATTGATTGTAAATATTAATGTCATTCTGTGGTATAGGAATGCATAAAAGACTAAAAACAAATATTAGTTTTTATATAAAATATATTACATTATATTTTTTCTGCAATGATACGATAGCGCCCTATCACAAACATTTATCGACTTTGATGAAGTTGTCAACCAAATATGGCCCCAAAATATCATTGTAGAACGCTACTAAGCTCCAGTAACTAAATATATGAATCTGCCTATTTCTCTAAGACGTTGAGTTCAGTATGCTTCTTGCATTAATAATTACAAACAAACACTCTTAAATCCGAAACATACGCCTACTCACCATGGGCACTAAGTTATTAACCTAGGACATATTTTCTGTTATAGAAGTCCAAGTTTACAGCGATGTTGGTTACAATAGATAAGGTGTTAGTAATATATATATTACTATAGTATTGCTTACTGTTACAGCCTATCAAAAGTCCATTGCTGAACGTATCCTATCCCCCATATGGCAGGTGGATTGGTAACTGCAGGTCTTTATTTTTTAGTTGTTATTAGGAAGACGTTGCTGTCTATCTTCTGGTTTGTTAACCTCGGTCGCCTCTTACGCCTACAGGACGACATGAGATAGTGGATATTCTTACACCTCTATACGCTTTTAGGTTACGGTTAGCCTTTTGCTTTAGTATAAGAAAATATCCTAACAATATTTTGAAACGCATGTGCAAGTATTACAAAATATTGGATCAATGCTATTATACAGTATAGTTTGTATAAAATATGACTTTTTGATGTTTTAAATTATGTACATAGAAATATACATAAATTCACCTGTATTCCGGGTTCTGTTTTCGTTTTTCCGGGGCTTCAGTTTTTAGCAGTGTACTTCAATAGTACGCAGTTATCATAAAAAAATATATTAAACTTTGGTCGAAAATCTCCATGAACATTCCTGTGAAAATTAATTAAAGGTCGAACTATCTTTAATGTCCTTAGTGTCTTTAGTGTTCCAACCTATTCCACAAGTTACAGTTATCACATACAATATAGAAGTTAAGACAAAACATCTCACGTCAAACCCTCTTCAACGTATGTAATTACATAGCCGTGTAAGATGTGAACCCGAGAGCGTACTGTCATTTCATAATATCTGTATATTCTATTACTAAAATAAAACTGTTTCTAGGCCAAATCTGTACATTGAATAATATTTTGAAATTTTTTATTGCGTTGAACTAACTTATCGTGTAAAAGCCAAAACAGTTTTTTATTATAATTATAGTCCGCCTTCGTTCGAGCGCAATAGGCTCTGTAAATACTGGGTGAATTTTGATGAAACTTGGCATAGTTATAGCTTATACCCAGGAATAACATTTAAGATAGTATTTTCAGTGACGGTCACGTAGCACGGTTAACAAGCGAGTTGCACTAATTAATAAGTAAGTGTCTTTTTATGAAATAGTTAAATTATAAAAGACAAGAAATAGCAGTGCCTGCACTGCTGCGTTTCTGTTTGAAGGGTATAGAGAGCCAGTATAATTACAGGCTGTAAGGCATTCTATGTAAGTCTTCAGAGGTGACAACGCATCCTCTGTTTGAAATTGGCTGCTGATTTACATGGGTTGCAGCTTGCAGTAGAAAATTAACATCAGGTGGACTGTTAGTTCATTTTTTACTTCAGTTTTACGTTACACGGTAGTTGTAGTTGTTACGTGGTAGAGTCATGCTGCAGCTATATTATTGTTGTATCGTGAATGGGTCGGCTCGACCGGGTAAGGATCACGCTCTCACAGAATACCTGCCCGTTTTTCGTATAACTAGTGTAGAAAATTCGACACCCCTTTTTACTGGAAACGAGGTATTTCATCTTAGTATCAGGGGCGACATCGTATTTGAATTTTACTAATAATTAAAATAATTACCATCAGGTGGACTGTGTATTCGTTTGTCACCCTAACTCAATAAAAAAATATATAATACAGGCAATATAGGCAACAAAGCAAAGAGTAGATGCAAAGAGTCAAGTACTCGTAACTATACCAAAGTAGACGCGTAAGTGCGCGTGAAGACATACGTTGCTGACGGTTACGGTTACGGAGTAAAGTCATCATACCGATTTTTAAACACGTTGTCAGCATCCGAACAGGAGTTTTAAGATAAGTTTGTACGGTAGGAACCGTACAAACTTATCTTAAACGTTGGTGTATTTTACCTATTGAGAAACCTGAGATCATCAAAGTTATGCAAAGGCACACGAATCTGCAGTAGAATGTAATATTTGCGGATCCTAAGGGTGTGGTGGCATGGAATATGTCTTTATACATCGAATTCCTCTCATATGGTATAAGTCATATCCAAAAAAATCATTTCCGTTTTAAGCGTGTGCAATATCCTTTCAGCCTCGCATTGCTATTATGACATGACTATAACAAAAAATAATATTAACACATTCTTGCTATTTTAAGGGCAGTTTGTAGATGTTCTTTCTGCACAAGATTCAATGAATGATTTAAAACATTCTTTGATTCTTCTTCGGGATATTGCCTACATTTTTCATTTATTTTATCTGAACTTCGAATCCTCGGATTTGCAATGTTTGCCACAAATATCTTTTAACATGTGAATTGTGTTTGTATTTGTGCACACAATCGCACTATAAAAACCTGTCCTACGTAGATGGTAAAGTTGAAATCACCACATACCTTTCATCATCTAAGGGAAATATTGCTACGAATAGCCTTTTCTTGTTATTATTTTTTCCGCTTCATACACCATTTAATTGGCAAGTTTTATATTACATATTTAATATTTTACCATGTAAAAATTAAATATATAATGTATAAAAATATTATAATACATGTATAA
>JAGSMP010001848.1:0-39359 GCA_029286625.1 Parnassius orleans
AATGTTTGCCACAAATATCTTTTAACATGTGAATTGTGTTTGTATTTGTGCACACAATCGTACACTATAAAAACCTGTCCTACGTAGATGGTAAAGTTGAAATCACCACATACCTTTCATCATCTAAGGGAAATATTGCTACGAATAGCCTTTTCTTGTTATTATTTTTTCCGCTTCATACACCATTTAATTGGCAAGTTTTATATTACATATTTAATATTTTACCATGTAAAAAATTAAATATATAATGTATAAAAATATTATAATACATGTATAAAATTAAACATACAATGAACAACGGCGCCTATAGCAAAATTAAAAGCAATCTTAATAAATAAAATATATACAAATGTAACTGTTAGATTTGACATTTGAACCTATTTGATTTGACAATGTCGTTAAAAGCACAGAATACTTTTACTCCTAGCGGAGAGTTAATAGACATATTACGAAAAGCAGAAAGAAGAGATGGTAACCGTCATTATACTCCATAGATATATACCTATGGAGGCGGCATATTCTACTATAGAAATAATAGTTATACAAATATCTATAACATCGACACACACTTGTCAGAAACAGTTTTGTCTCTTTTTAACAAAGCAGTAGCTGCAATAGAAAAGAGAGACAACTACACTTTGTCAAGTGCTTATTTTCGTAACACTTTCGTGTGACGTCATTAGCTCATCCATGCGTGACTGCGCCGCCATGTTAAGCGCCAAGTTTTGTGGTAGATCTGCTGTCAAACTGTCAAAAAGCTGTGACAAAGTGTTGTACTAGAAATTATTTTAATAGATTAATTTTGTTCAGAAATGAATAAATAATATTAATAGTTTATAATTCCCGGATATCATGTTTCATGATCATGGCAGATTTTCGAATTTCAAATAAACAAAATTAATGTACCTACCTGTGAAAAATAATATTTTTCATTTAATCTCAGAATATATATATATATATATATATATATATATATATATATATATATATATATATATATATATATATATATATATATATATATATATATATATATATATATATGTATATGTATATATATATTATTTTATATTAAAAATACTATAATATGGGATCAGGGATCTCCATCCCAGTAATATTGTACAGTAAACAAATTTGGTATACAAGTAAAAAATCTTCTCAAGAATCTTCCCACTACTCTGTCAATATTCATTTTTATTGTGTGCGTTATAACTTTTTAACTTTGTTCACAATTATATAAATGATGTAAAAACTTGAGTAAGTACTTAGCACACTCAGAACATTGTTTAAAACAAGTTGCAAGTTAGCTGCCTGCATACTTAACTCTTTGTTTGACTGTACCTAATACAAGAAATCTGTAGCAGATTATGCACTGCGTAAGTGTACATATGCGGTGAAGCCTGGTGAAGCAGCTCAAGCGAAACTTAAGGGATAGCAATCCAAATCTAATTTGACAACCTAACAATATCTATTGCTTCATGTGATTGAAAAATTCGTTTGCTCGACAACAAAAACAACGCAATGGATATTGTTAAACTGTCAAATTGGTATGGTTTGTCATTTTGGTGTGTTACACAATTAGGCTACGGATTTAATTTCTATCTACACAAAAGCCATAAAACTGTCAGACACATTATTTATTCCTCAGATAAGTTATTTGACGATTGAAAATATAGCCCTGTACCTATATAAATACCTACGGAATAAAATAAATAAAGCAACAAATTCAATTATATGAAATGAGAACAAATTCATATTAGTAAAAATATCGATATCAGCTGCCCATATTGCTGAGTTACAACCCTATAAAAGGCGGCCATTTTATGCGCCAGTGTATTGTAGGTAGTCACGCTAATTCTATAGGTATGCCCAGTCCATATACTTCTAAGTCAGTGTTATACTCAACCAAATCTAAGAAATACCTTTTGACAGCTGTCAGACTTATTGGATTAGGCATGCCAACCAAAAAATCGGTACGTACAATATTCGATTCTTTAGAAAAATCGATATCGATTCTTTAGAGTTGGTAATCATTTACAGTTTTGTTTCGATTAATACCAGAATAAATTAGAAACGATTAATTTAAAACACAAGATTTATCAGTTTCTTCGTATTTATTTTTACTGCTTATTTGTAGGGGCAAAGTTGTATAAATTTAAAATTTGAAATAATATTTAAAAAAATTATTCAGTGACTTTCACTACAACTAGTTGAGCTGTCGTTGTTTACATTAATTATTATTGGATTTCCAATAATGTAGTCAAAATGAATGCCTCTTTCAAAGTCATCCATAATAATTTTCTTTGTTTTCTCCACCACTATTGCCTAATTATCCTTTATGACATGGGTACATGCTTCATTCAGCAAACCTTCTATTTTCTTCACAAAGCATAAGATATTTTCATCTCGTGAGTGTTTATGTAGACTTAATAATATGTTTGCATTAAGAACATTTCGTATAAGATAAGCCCTTGATTTGGCCCACAATCAATTCATTAGCATAATAATGGCAGTCGTATGGTGGTAGTCTAGTGATATTTGCAGGAACATTTTGTAAAAGGGTTATAAACTTATAAGCCACTCTTTGAATTTTTCTGCATCCATTTCCTCATCGTATTCTCTTGTACTCTTTGATTGGAAAGCTAATAAACAATCTTCTACAAATCCTCCTTCGGAGGATTCCGCATCACCTTTTCCCATGGGTACCTTCAAGCAAAATGCTGCAGTGTCATTGTTTCATCAACGAATATCATGTTGTCCCAATTGATTATATTTTTCATTTCTCATAAAAATTGTATTCTTTGCAAGGCTATGTCGTGCCTCTCCATAATTATTTTGCGTTTATCAATTTTTTTTGTATCGGAAGCGCATGCGTTTTAAAATGGTTCTCAAGGACTATACTACCATTGTGCAAGCTGCCATCTACTAAACTTTCTTGCAACTAAACCGCAGTATGATATTCTTATTAAGATATTATTATTTATGATGTTCCAGTATATAACTTGCCAAGGTCAACGAAAATAGTAGAATCAGTCCAAAAAGTTATAGCCTAGTCACAAAATAAAACAAACACAAAATCACAAAGTGAGCTCCAAAAATGTTGGGAGATTGGAATTACGTAGTGTTTTTTTCAGCGCGGCTTTGGATATGAATTTCTTTGCCTACACAAAGGAGATGTATGAAATTGGGTGCTTGACATCGTTTGTAACAGCTATACAAAAATATGAAGGTTATAAAACGATAAATTATAAGCATAATTAAAAGTTTTTTATTTCTGTAGTACATGGGACATTCATAAAAACATTTTTTTAAACTGAAAAACGAAAACTAACCCTAGCAAAAACAAAACGTTTTTAAATATATTTTTGTATTTAATGTCTTTGGAATTAGATAAGGAAGGCTATTTTTTGAAAAAAGAAATAAACCTTCATTATCAAAAAATCATAATATTAAAACATTGATGCGAATCTGTAGAGATTAATGCTGAATTAATGAAAACTATTCAGAAAATCCATTTTATTAAACTAAAACAGCATTTGAATATTATCTGACACGATTGAATAGGCTGTATGGTCGTTGGTCATTGCCTGTTCCGAAGGAGAATTATATAACTTTATAATTTTGAGTTTCAACTTTTCATCATAGATAAATAAATATGTAGCAAGCTACAGATACGACAGTGACTTTTCGTCAAGTTTCCCAACTACGCGTTTTGGCGCTGCAGTAGCTTATTTTGACAGATGACTAATGACTATACAAATTCAGTATAGCTATGTATAACTTAGTGATTGCAAGCACACATCCTTCAAATCACCGATATCGATATTTAGTGATGTTCTTATTTTATCGATATCGACGTAAGGGTACGTCTTAAACTTATACCAAAAATATTACTTAATGAAACAATTGTAGTACATTAACATTTTTTATTCAAGCACACCAATATTATATACATACACACGTAATCTTAGGATTAAATTAAAGGTACATTAGGTTATATTAAAAATGTAAATAACATTATACATAGGTAACGATTTGATGAAAACTGAGTAATATTTATTGTTCATTAAATAAAGCAAATAGCAAATTAAAGAAATCAAAAAAAAAGGAATCATATTTAATCATAGTGCTCAATATTTTACTTTACAAATTACTTTTTATATTCATTTTAAAACAGCTATAATTCAAATAGTTATGAATTAAGTGAGTACCTTCCCTGTATAAGATAAGGAACTTTTCGCTAGGGTATGCTAAATTATTATTTGGTCTATATAACATTTGTTCGTTAGGCAAGACAAACATTTTTTCTAAAAGTTTGTTGTGTTTGGAGCTTTGTTTCATTAGTAGAATTCAATTAATTTCACATCTAGGGTAAACCTGGCCATTTTGTTTTTTTAAATTGTTTTAATTACATTAATAATAAATCACCCTTCAATATTTTATTATTTATATTGCACCAATTGTGCCCGTGTAACCTAATTAAAATATTGATGAAAGTTTTTTTTACAATTAAGGCATTCTTATTACATCCTAGCCAGGAAAAACTCAGTGCTCAATATTTTACTTTTCAAATTACTTTTTACATTACTTCCAATACAGCTATAATTCAAATACTTATGAATAAAGTGAGTACCATACCTGTACAGATAAGTAATTTTTCGTCTCTAGATTTTATGTAGTGAACATTTGTCTCTGTACTGCTAATGTTTTGATGCAATCCTTACAACGAATACCTTTCGATATTTTCCGACAAATGTATCCAGCAATGTAAGCTGAGCATTGGTCTTTAATTTTTTCCATGACTACATCACCCACTAGCAATTTTTCGCTTGAACTTGCTTGTGAAGAGGACAGGAAATCTCGCAAAATATTGAGAGTGTTTCCAGAGTATTTTTTTATTATTATGAACATTTTTGAAAAGTCCATGTCCAGACGATGGACACGAAATAAACCGGATAATCACGCGCCGGCTATGACGTTAAAAACGATGGATTCCATGTCTAGGGTGGCCACATATTTGGGATTGGTCATAACTGAGGACATACAGAGTGGTTTCACTTCTGCGAACGGCGCGCGGGCCTGGTTTAGGATGCTTAGTATGGCCATAACACTGCAGACGTCTTTACTGTTTGCACGCTCGGACCTGTCCTTGCGCGTGTGGGTGGGGTATGAGTCCAACGCCCAGGATTTGGTAACACGCAACACCTACACCCAATTCATCAGGATGGCCACGAACGGGCTGTGTGGTTATATTGATATATCCACGATGATTGAGCCCTGGCAGGCATGGGATGAAGATTGCACTGCAGAGTACTATGGCTTGGACCTAGGAACGGATGCAAATTGGCTCTCTTACCACCCGGTGCCTGCTGTTCTCACTACCCAATGGTCACGAAAGTTGGGACTTGAGGAGGGTGGGGGACAGAAGGCCGGTGTCTTTCGGTATTTAGGGGAACATAGGAAGGGCCTCCTGGTCACCCATGATACCGCTAGCGATAAGATGGAACCTATAGCCACTATAGACTTTGACAGGTACGCGCCTGTAGTGGTCTATCCCGATAATGAGAATGAACGCCTGCGCCCGTTGGGGATGTGGGTCGAATGCGACCCCACATTACCAACCATATGACCACGCGCACGCAGCTCAGCCATGCAATGTTATGATGAGCGGAACTCCGGCTATAACAACTCAGTCACTGTCTACTGAGATTATTGAGCCAAGACGCGTGTACGTCTTATACTCTCGGTTAGACAGCACGAGCCCGGACATGACAGCGATGAAGGTAACGGATATACAGTATCCTGATCCAATATCTCTCGACTCCATCATCTGCAGCAAAACTACCTGGTGTACCCAGCTTTATCAGCCGTGCTGGGATTTATCACCGGGGGTCCAGCAGGGGCAGTGGCGGGAACGAGCCACATAATCAGCCAGGCCGTCAAGGACCTGGTTCCGTCCCAACATCTGGACGTGGTAAGGGACGTCTTGGACCAAGCGAAGACACGGGTAGGGGAGCCAGGGGCTGCTGGCGTCCAACTACCGGAGAGAAAGCACGAGTGAAGTTCAGTACGTCGGTGAGGGGTGGGACCCTACCAGCACCCTTTCAGCCTGAATATGGTTCAATCTTGGACAGTGGGATCCTGGACGTCATTGACGAGCCACAAGACCTACGGGTACGTCCAAGTGGACTAGATCAGCTGAAACGGTTGCGGGGGTCCTAAGGACTGGCCCATTCCTCATGAAGTGTCATGTTCTTGGCCTCTCTACTTCTACTACACCTGCCTAAAGAAGGTAGGGCAACATCAGAGTGCCAAGGACCTAAGATACATTTTAGGCGTCATCACGGCCAGGTGGAACAACCGCCGGGAACGGTGCGCCCCCGAATATATGGATGACTTTTTCAGAATAAACCTTAAGGCAATCAGTGGATTTTGTTTCCCGAGGATATTTTCGGAGGGGCCAGTATTCCAACTGTTTACACATCTACACTCTTTGACTGGTAAATGTCCTTATACCAAGGATCAGATACTTATAGACATAGACACTTGGGTGAGTTCATCTCACTCAGGCAGCCCAAAGGACTTTGACAAAGCATCCACCATGGAGACGCTGGACCGCATATTCTCCAAATGGTCTCCTTCAGAACCGGACGGAGCCATGTGCTTTGTGGATTACGCGAACGACTTCATGAGGTGGGGCACTTCTGGGGGAGGCCCAAAAAGTACCATAATGGGCTCTTCCTATAGAACTAAATGGGCGTGGGGCTTTGCTCACTACACCAGAGGGATGGCTCTCCCCGCGATGAGCCTACGCTCTATCAGGACAGTCTGACAACTAGATCAGATGCAATGATTGCTCTCAAGGAGGAAGCACCAAAGACCCGCGAGATAATAGCAACCCCTATGCCCAGTTATCTGAGACAGAACTACTTGTTATATCGCTGGGGCAAGCCTAGGTTCCTAGCCCCATCGCTGACGCTAACTGGGTGAGCAGATTCGAGAATCTGAATCCAAAGTGGTACGGCTGCATAGACGGTGAAAAATTCGACCAAACGGTACCAAAGTGGTTTGTAATGGAGGTCATCAACCGCTTGGGCGACTTGGACACTAGGACAAGGGAGGTCGCCGACGAAGAACTGAGACACCTGGAGAATTTGGAGGTGGAGTACGACGGACGGAGATGGAAGTGGGAAGGCGGATTGCTCTCTGGATGGAGGCTGACCAGCGTCATGGGGACACTGGCTTCTCTATGCGCCGCTGATTTCATAAGGAGGAGGGCTGGAGTGGAGGGCGCAGTTGAAGTTGGTGCTATGGGGGACGATCTTGTTTTGTGGAGTTATACCCATGAGTTGGACCCACGAACCATGGTTGACTGTTATAACGCCTTTGGACTGCATGCTAACTTGAGGAAGACGATTAGCGGACCTACGGGGGAGTTTTACGCAAGGTTTTGACTCAAGGAGGCAACGTGGGTACCAGCGTTAGGCACGCACTCATTGTACGCCAACCCATGGGTGTCAAGTTACCAATATGAAATGGAACTAGAGCTGGCTAACAGCTGGATGACTCATATATCGCGGCTGCACAGACATGCAGTTGCTGGAACAGAAGGACTGGCCGACACTTACGTTAACTGGATGGCTACTGCCTTGACTCAACAATTTGGTTCCGGTACTGAATCGAACCCGAGCCTCCTGGGTGAGAGCCAGGTATCCTAAGTCCACAAGTAATTGGTGTCAGAAGTGGGATCATAAGCATAGTAAACGCTTAAAATCGAGGACTTCAATAGAATAATTGCAACATATATACATGGCATAATAATTATTAAAAGTAGTAAACTGTGAAATAATTCTATAACGTGTGTCTTGCAATTAACAATGGAGCACGCGCGTCCACCCAACGAATTACAGTTAGAAGGCGGACCCGTCAGCAGGGCTGATGCTTGGAAGAAGTTGAGACAACAATTCATATTATTTGTGAAAGCTTCGGGTATGCACTCGGAGACATCGGCAGTAAAAGCAAGTTTACTTCTCAATTTAATTGGTTCAGAAGGATTCGACATTTATCAAACTTTTACGTTCACTAAAGAGGAGGATTGTGATGATGTGCAAGTAATATTGAGTAAATTTGATGAATATTTTGGAACTAAAATCAATATTACATTGCTTAGATACAAATTTTTTACTCGCAATCAAGAGGAAGGTGAAAACATACAGCAGTATGTTACGTCATTGCGGTTATTGAGTAAAAATTGTAAATTTGCTACTTTAGAAGAAGAGCTGATAAAGGATCGAATTGTGTGTGGTGTAAATAGCACAATAATCCGGGACCGTTTGCTCAGATGTGAGGACCTAGACCTGGACAAAGCTGTGAAGTTGTGCCAGGCCGAAGAAATTTCGCAAGAGAGTAGCCGTCAGCTAAGTACTAGTGGTATGTGTGCTAGTGTAGTGCAGGTAGATAGTGTCAAACAAAGGAGAGGACAACGCAACGCGCAGCGCACAGGCGCCGGCCGTGCCTCACGGGGCTCCGCGCTGCGCTGCCCGCGCTGTGTATATTAATATTTTGGTGATGTGTAACATTACATCATCACCAAACTATCCACAGGCTAACGGAAAAAGTGAACGCGCGGTGCAAACCGTTAAATCTTTGTTAATTAAAGCTGTTAAGGGGAATAGTGACTTTGAACTTGCTTTATTGAATTACAGAAATACTCCGAGACATGGTTTGGACTCTCCCGCGCAATTATTAATGGGTCGCAGATTACGTTGTAAATTACCAGTTTGTACGGATTTACTAAAAACCAAGTTGTAGACCCATCTACGTTTAAAACAATGCTGCAAAAACAGCAGCAGTCAAAAATGTACTATGATAAACATTGTAAATCTGCCTAAACTTAACATTGGTGACGAAGTAATATGTATAGATGGTAAGAAAAGAACTCCCGCTACTGTAATAGTAGGTGATACTCCTCGTTCATATGTAATAAATAATAAGCTAGGAAGACCAATCCGACGCAATAGGCGTCATTAATTAAGTCTTACTAAGTCAAGATTTTAAAAATATAAAAAGATATTTTCATCACTGAAATGGAGGGGTGGTACCTTGTAATGCAAAATCACAACAAAGCCCTGATAAGATAAATCAGCGTAACGAGAATTTAGTTTATGGAAAATAAAATTGCTCAAATGTACTCAATGATAATAATAATGAGGCATCCACACCAGGCCACACCCTCTCACACGTAGTAAGGCCCGACGACTCAACATAAAAACTTAATTAATTAATCTACTATATAAAAATAAGTCGGGTTTTCCTTCCTGACGCTATAACTCCAGAACGCACGAACCAATTTCCACGGTTTTGCATTCGTTGGAAAGGTCTCGGCCCGTGAGGTTTGTAGCAAAGAAATTTGTGAAAAATTTCAACAGAAAAGGGAAAATCTTTTTCACATACAGCACCATCTCTGATACATAGCATGTACTACAAACCAATATTTTAAGTAGATGTCTTTTTCACATACAGCGCCATCTCTGATACATAGCATGTACTACAAACCAATATTTTAAGTAGATGGCGCCGGTGCGTGATACATTGTTTGACAGCTACTCATTGTTCTCTGCTTAGCACAGAGTACCTTTATCTGCTTAGTCAATTTCATGTGACAAACCGGTATTGTGTTCACTGTGAAATTGTGATAAAAAGTAAAAGAATAAGTTATTTGTTTCCTAACATTACAATTGGAAACCATCAAATCAATCACGTGTATTGCAAAATTTTATCAATTTCAACAGCAGGCATTTGTCTTTAAAGTGGTAAGTTGAAGTGTGTAAATTATGTGGATCATGCATTTGAGGTTAAATTCACTATTCTGTCCATAGTCCAAAATGCCTAGAGGACGACGTGCGAACATCGGCCGCCGCACAAGGCATGCAAGCCAGCAACAAGTGTATTCACAGAACTTAAGAAGAAAGACAAAATATAATAAGAGAAAATGCCCGATTGAGACAACGCGTGAGCACACGAAGATCATTGGCATCATACAATCGCTTGGCATTCCAATATGATTCCACTGCGAACTACAGTGATGATGAAAATTTAGATATTGGAACAATGACGACTATATGCCGATATTCCAATGCGTTAAAGTTCAAAGAGAAACGGCTGGATTGTGCTGCGCAAGTGGAAAAGTCAAACTGGATCCATTACTTACACCACCACAGCCACTGAAACCATTGTTTGATGGAAGTGATCCCGATTCCAGCCATTTTCTTCAACACATCCTTGAATACAATAACTGCTTTCGCATGACCTTTGGAGCTAATATCATTCGAGAAGGTGGCTTCATGCCGACTTGCAAGGTAAAAGATACAACACACATAACCAATCACTCACACCAACACAATGAATTGCAACACATAACTACATACACGACACACTACACCATCACACGATCAGTTACACCGTTTTCCAACAAATGATTCTTTGCAATTACAGGTACAAGGACAAATATATCATTTGCATGGTTCAATGGTACCAACACCAGATGAACCGCATCAATTTCAAAATATATTTCATTTCGTCGATGGTGGATCAGCTGAATGTGCGGTGCAATATACAGGAACACAACAGTTAAAGAGACGAATTATTGAACAGTTGCAAACATTTTTCACGCTAATAATGCTGTGGTTAATATGTTCAAAACAGCATTGGAACGAATGCCATCGGATACGCACAAATTTGTCATAAGAGCGGATTGTACCCAACAGGTGAACATGTGCGAAGATTCAATGCACCCACCGTTAATGATGTTGCTGCAATTATTGTTGGCGATCCAACTAAATCGCGAGACATTGTCGTTCAGCGAAGAAGCAATATCATGCATCGGTAAACGAGACACATCGTTTGTACGATGCGTTACAATATCCAATCATTTATTGGCAAGGGCAAGACGGATACAACATCACGTTGAAGATGGTCGATCCAATTACAGGTACAATATTCACACACTAATTATTGCTATTATTGCATTATTGGTTTCATTAACAATTTACTTAATTTTGCATTTTCAGGCGTATCAACGAATAAAAATCTAAGCGCAATGAATTACTATGTATCGTATGATGATTCGTACACATGAGGAGAATGTCATTCTGAAGTGCCGTCGGCTATTCCAGCACCTGTCGACATGTATGTCAAAGTCGAGACCGAACGTTTAGCTTTCATCCGATTCAATCAGGCAAAGCTACGATCTGAGGACTATATACACTTGCGTGATGCTATTAATTCAGATGGTGATGTTCAGAATATTGGACGTCTGACGATTCTCCCATCATCTTATATCGGAAGCCCACGCCACATGCACGAATACGCTCAAGACGCTATGACGTACGTGCGAAATTATGGAACTCCGGATTTATTTATTACGTTCACATGCAATCCGAAGTGGACGGAAATTGAACGTGAGTTGGAACGGCCAAAACCGCAAGATCGCCATGACATAATCGCCAGAGTATTTCAGCAAAAGCTCAAGGTTATGATGGATGTGCTTACTAAGTATCGAGTTTTGGTGACACGTTGTTATATGTACCGGTGGAATGGCAGAAGCGTGGACTACCGCATGCTCATATCCTAATTTGGTTGCTGAACAAATTACATTCAAATGAAGTGGATGACATCATATCAGCTGAAATTCCTGATCCAGTCACTGATCCCCATCTACACGACATTGTGACGACACAGATGGTGCATGGACCGTGCGGTACATTAAATCCATTATCGCCTTGCATGGCTGATGGAAAGTGAAACGATATCCGCGACCGTTAGTTGCTGAAACAGTCACAGGAACGATGGATATCCAGTTTATCGTCGGCGTTCAAAAGAAGATAATGGTCGAACTATCAAAGTTAAAGTTCAAAATCAAGAGATTGAGATCGGAAATGAATTCATTGTACCATATTGCCCGCTGCTATCACGAATTTTTGAAACACATGCAAACGTTGAGAGTTGTCATTCGGCCAAATCAATCAAATATTTGTGCAAGTACGTCACAAAGGCAGCGACATGGCTGTGTTTTGTACATCGGAAAATGCGAATGACGAAATCAGCAACTTCCAAATGGGCAGATACGTCAGTACCAATGAAGCACTGTGGCGATTATTGTCATTTCAAATTCATGAAAGATATCCCACAGTTGTACATTTAGCAGTGCATTTGGAAAATGGCCAAAGAGTTTACTTCACTGAGGCTAATGCGGCACAACGAGCTGAGAGACCACCATCGACAACATTGACTAGCTTCTTTGCAATGTGTGAAGCAGATCCATTCGCAGCGACGCTGATGTACGTTGAAATGCCCAAGTATACTTGGAATCAATCAACAAAGAAATTCCAACGTCGCAAACAAGGAACCCCAGTTCCAGATTGGCCACAGGTGTTTTCCACTGATGCACTAGGTCGCATGTATACTGTTCATCCTAGAAATGATGAATGTTTTATTTGCGACTGCTGTTGGTAAATGTACGTGGACCAAAATCATTTGCGCATTTGAAAACTGTGAATGGCCACCAATGCCAAACATATCGAGAAGTATGTCAACTATTGGGTTTGCTGGAGAACGATTCTCATTGGGATTTAACACTGCGGATTCAGTTGTTTCATCAAATGCGTACCAAATACGAACGCTATTCGCAATTATTATCACCACATGTTTTCCTTCACAACCAATTCAGTTATGGAACAAATACAAAGACGACATATGAAGATATCTTGCATCGCTTGCGCATTCAAACGAATAATCCTGACAACCAAATAACCGATGAAATCTACAATGAAGGATTGATTCTGATTGAGGATCAATGCTTGACTATTGCAAACAAGCTACTGATTGAAGTAGGAATGATTGCGCCAAATCGATCGATGCACGATGCATTCAACCAAGAATTAAATCGAGAGCTGCAATACATGTTGATACATTGCATGAATTCGTTCGAAATAATGTGCCGTTGCTGAATGAACAGCAAAAACAAGTATACGAAACATTAATGCAAGCGGTGGACAATAATACTGGTGGTCTATTCTTCCTGACGCACCTGGAGGAACAGGGAAAACATTTGTCATTTCATTGATTTTGGCCACTATTCGATCAAGATGTGACATAGCTTTGGCGTTAGCATCATCTGGAATTGCGGCGACTCTCTAGATGGCGGTCGTACTGCACATTCTGCGCTTAAGTTGCCACTCAATTTAAACACAATTGATACTCCAACATGCAATATTTCCGATCCAGTGCAATGGGAAAATTGTTGATGCAATGCAAGCTCATTGTTTGGGATGAGTGCACAATGGCACATAAGAAATCTCTTGGCATAACTTCACACTGAAGGATCTTCGGCGAAATAACAACATCTTTGGCGGCTTGATGATATTGTTGGCGGGCGATTTCAGGCAAGACGTTGCCAGTAATTCCCCGTGGAACGCCTGCAGATGAATTGAATGCTTGCCTGAGGCATCACCTTATGGAATAACGTAAAACATTATCGCTAACCACTAATATGAGAGTTCAACTAAAATTATCAAGTGCTGCACAATTTTCCAAACAATTGTTAGCTGTTGAAATGGAAAAGTCCCAGTTGATGTGACATCTGGATTAATTACTCTTACCAACGACTTTTGCCGATTTGTAGACTCTCAATTGCTCTTATTGAAAATGTTTTCCCAAACATTAGTGAGAATTATCAGAATTATGCTTGGTTAAGTCAACGAGCAATTCTTGCCGCAAAGAATAATGATGTACACACTGAATTTCACCATTCAATCAAAAATTGCTGGCGATTTGGTGACATACAAATCCGTTGATTCCATAACAAATCCGATGATGTAGTAAATTATCCAACGGAGTTTTGAACTCTCTGGAGTTACCAGGATTCCACCACATAACTTGCAACTCAAAGTTGGTACAGTTATTATGATATTGCGTAATTTGAATCACACTGACTTTGCAACGGTACTCGACTTTCGGTAAAAGACTTATGCCGAATTTGATTGAGGCAACCATTATTAACGGAAAGTACGCAGGTGAAAATGTATGTATTCCTCGAATACCAATGATTCCGACTGATCTTCCGTTTGAATTCAAACGATTGCAATTTCAGTTCGCCTGGCGTTCGCAATGACAATTAACAAGTCGCAAGGCCAATCGCTTAGTGTTTGCGGGATAAATTTAGAAAATCACTGTTTTTCACATGGACAGTTATACGTAGCGTGTTCACGAGTTGGGAAACCATCCGCTTTGTTTGTGTTAACGTCAGACCAAAAAACAAAAAATGTGGTTTACCAAAGAGCTCTTCAATGAAACGGATAATTTGCGGACACATATAACGCTTCGATTCAGTATTTACTTTGGATTCACTTTCATTTACTTAGAGAAGTTCAACTAAATAACACTTCATTTTTGTAATCGAAAAGAATTCATTACTGTTGTGAAATGAAATAAAATTTTTCCTTTTCAAATATAAAACAAAAAAAATTTTCTTCTTCTTTTAATCACCGAACAAAATGTTAAATAAAACGAAGCCATCTGGTGGCGAAACGGAGTTCGCCGGGTTTGCTAGTTTTAAGGTATAAATATAATAAATTTTAAGTTAGAGTTATAAGAAATTTCGTTTGTTTCAGTTATTTCTTTTATATAAGGGGGATGGATGATATTGTATCTTTATTAATAAGGGGAGATGTTGTGGGTATTTGTATTATTGTATATGTAGGTAGTTATGAGAGGAATAAATCAGTTGTTGTCTCGCTAACGCGTATATGTAAACACAACAAACACTAACATTTAATAATGTGTCTCCATAATCCTCTTCACAATTAGAAATTTCGAATGTGGACTAACCATGTTAGATAATATCAGATATTTAAAGGCATATATAAATATGTTTGCATCTAGTCAATATTTCTATAATTTATAGCTATCATATACGTCCAAAAATAAATTTCTAAAGGGTCTTGGTTAATAGTAAAGGTTTTATTATAATAATATTCTACATTATACTGTTCAAATAATAATTTGAGACCCTTATAAAACTTTCAAGTAATCCATCCTTGTCGGGATGGACCTCGTGAAGTCGAGGTTTTCCTACTTACAAGTATATATATAGCATGTTTACACTATATAGCATGGTGTCTACAAAACCATTTTTTAAATTTTATTAATGGCTTCAATCCAAAAGTATGATGTTGTGAATTTTGTTTAACCACTGTCTTAACTTTCTCTTGCACACACCACCGGTAGCCATTGACGCTGTCAGTGTCGAAAAATTCAACAACTTCTGCTGTTGAGGCCATTGTTGCATCAGAGTTTGCTTAATGAAAATAATCTGAAAAAAAAGTACTTTTACAGTTATTGCACCTGCAAGTCTTTCACCAAAAGACACTTCTTATTTGTTACAACAACAGACTTTGTTAACCTTTATAAATTGTAATGTGGCTCACGGTATCCACTAATGTAATACCAATTATAAATTTAATGTACTAATAAACAGGACTTGGAACATACAGGTTGTCTCATTTAATAACGTCAATACATGGCGACCTTGCCAGGCGAAGCGTTGCCACTGATTTATTAAGTCTTATATTTATAATAAACTCATAATAAATATAAGACTTAATAAATACACACGTTACCAAAACGAGGAAAATATCACGTAGAGCCATAATAGAACAAGTTGTAAATAAATATTTAGAAAATAAAGTAAAAAATATAAAATCATAAGGCAAAGAGGCAGCTAAGAAGACTTGAGATGAGAAAAGATAATTTTTTAATAGGATAAGGGAGACAAATGAGCACACAGTCCACCTGATGGAAGGTGGTTGCTGTGGTCCATAGACATCTACATCTCTCCTCGATTACGAATCAAAATGCAGATGCGTTGTCATCCGTGAGGACTAAAATGGAATGCCTCATTTCCAGTAAAAAGGGTCTCCGGTTCTCTACACTCACCATACGAAACACAACAGCGTAGCTGCTATTTTACGCTGGTATTGAAAGCGTGGTCCTTCCCTGGTCGAGCCGAACCATTCGTGCTACAACTAAACCACTAATATGGCTGCAGCATAACTCTACTGCGTAAAAAATTTATGAGAGATTACTTTTTTTTTACTCAGGTTAAAAGAATATTGGTTGAGAAGATATAAATTGAAGTACACAGTGTTATTCATGTAGGGAATTTTAACATTATCAAACCAAAAGTGGAAACAAATAAGAACATAATTAAATTGTGTTCTTAAAAATTATCGAGAATTTAATCAAGTGGCAGTTTTAGGAGGACTGAATTTTTGTTATTTATCAGAAAATTACAGGAAAATGTTAATTTCAAGGAAACAAAAAACAATAGATTATTTGATGTATCTACAAAATAATTACTGTATAAAACGCAAATTATGTATTATATTTTGAGATGTCATGTGAGTAATCTTAAATATAAATTATCTCGTTTAAAATTATGATTTTATAAAATTAAAATGTAATAACTATAGTCTTCAATCTTTTACCATTACTCATTTTATAGATGGAAAACTATTAACACAAAGCAAGTGCTACTTGTATATTCATATCCTTATTATTTAAGCGTGATTATTTTGATTTCAATGTGTAATGAAAAGTAAATTATGTGATTTATTACATATTATTTTTTAAGGTCGAAGATTTTTTTAAAGTATTTTTAAGTGGCTTAGAATATTCCATAATGAAATATACAATTTTGTTTCTAAAATTTGTAAACAATTTCACATTTTGAATAACTCCCGGATCTATGTACAATTTAAATTAGAAAAGTTAAGTTCCATCTATATAGGATTTCTCTGTACAAAATATATATTTGGTATAGTAATTAATTATTGTTTATTAGTATGGATATTAGTAAAAAAAAATGTAATTTATACCAATATTTTTTCTTCAAAATTTCCAATAGGTCTTAATTTCTTGACAGGGCTGATTGGGCTTTAACAAGTCTTTGTGAGATTGAGTCACCTAAAGTTTTAGTTGCAAACTTTGTCAAAACTTTAACCAATTTTCTATTTTGATACTGTTTTCTTCACCAATGTAACCTGTAATGAAATAAATAAAATAATTAAGTACTATATTCATATTTTGTAACTGAATGATAAACATAAAAATATTAATTTATTATTTAGAACTTTTGATGTGTTCACCTTGATAAGGTAACAAATAAAGTGGAAGGTGCCATAAGAAATAATAAAAATTATATAAAACATTGTATAAATTATATAAATATAACTTTGTTTATCAAATTCCAATAAAGGTGCAGTTTGAAATAGCCTTAATACCTGTTGATCCCAAATTGTCCTAAGCTTTTGATTGATTACTGTACATGATAATTGCAAGTAGCCATATTTTACAATAATGTGTTGACCACGAATTGTAGTGATTAAGCTTTTGATATTGGATTACTGAAAACATGTTATAAAGTGTAACATTACAGAAGACGCTGACTCCACTGTGTAATGTTATTGTTCAAACCAAGGTGTCATACTTTCAGTCAACAGACTTGTTTTGATCACCCTATAAAAGCCCTTGCATTTAGAATAAGATTCATTATAGTTCTCATCCTAGTAATGTAATCACATAGTTAAGGAAGTCAGTATTGCATTGAATTAGTTTTAATACATTATTGTAATGTAATAGTTATTAAATGTCATCGAGACATATTTGTAGTTTTTAAAAAGCTTCAGCACCGCTCCCGAAACTTAACTGGCGCAGCTGGTGGGATATCCGCGATTACAGCTGAGTTCAAGTACACTCAAATTGGTCTTGTCCACGGTTCCGGATATCCTCTAACCAAATAAATTTGTTAAATCAGGCACTGAAGAAACCTTCCTGTCGAGACAAGAGCAGCTCTACGGGTAGACATGGCAGTGAGCGGACTGTAAGTAAACCTTTTTACTATCCTGTCCATCCTAGTTATTTCCTGTGGTTGTTTTTTACGCTCTATGTCATAACTTTGAACTAAATTTGTTTTGATAGTTATTTGACTTCACAAAACTTGGCAGTTATTTATTAAGTTAATATTATTATAAAGAAAAATAAAGTGGATTAAATAAAAATAAAGTAATTATAATCTTAAGAAGTGATAAAATTATAGAAAGAAAATAATTAACAGAATATTTTTGTATACATGTATTGATTTTTTTTTAAATAAAAATGAAACAAGGAAGAGTATGTCACTTTGTTCAAATTAGACCTAAGGATCTAAAAACCTTGATCATCATGTTTGATGGCGATCAATCTATTTCAAGTTTATTTATTAAGAAATGTGAATACCATTTTTTATGGCATGAACAAGATTCTAAATACAAATTATATATTATATATTTTATTGTATAAGAATTAGATTATAGGAAAGATTATTAAGTGAAAGATTCTGGTGTTCTAGATCAACTTGCAACTGAATTAGAAAATATTCTTAGTGGTTTCAAATAAATAAATCTTATAGTTAACCAACTTCACAATCCACGCATAATAATTCAGAAGGTTTCAGATATCCATTCGCATTGCAAATTTAACCACAACATAAAATTTTGAATTACATGGAGCAGAAAACAATTCCTATGGCCTTATATTAATTAATATTGGTGTGTTACTTAGAGATGGCCAAATTAGTATAAGTGATGAAAAGCGGATTATAATTAATAATAATAATAATAATAAATCATTTATTCTGGACCAAACCTTTAGTACATTTTTCACACCCACCAAACTGCGTAACAGTTTGTCGGCAGGATTAGCGCTTGTCTTAATACATTTGGTTCAAATACGTAAGTATACAATTTAATGAAAATAAAACAGTGTAAATAATAGCAAGTATTGTGGCAACGCGAGCCACCGCCAGCACACCCCGGTCAGCGGACCGCGCTTACACAAAATTATTTAATACTAACATTTAGCCACCATCGCACCTCAGGTGCTCACTCTTTCTGACTTAGGCCGGCCACATACATACGGAATTCCGTTTCGGGATTCCGTTTCGATATTCCGATTCGAGATTCCGAACGCAACAAGTCCATATAAAATCTATGACCCGCCACACACGTACGGTATTTTTCCGTACGGAATTCCCGATTCGAGATTCCGTATGACCGCCTGTGCGTTCGAATCCCGAACGGAAAAACCGCCCGAACGCAAGTCTTCCAGATTTTGTACGAGTCGCAACACATACGTAAAAATTCGTACGGAACGCGGTCAGTGTTCGTCGCACGAGCGGAAGTAGGTGTATTTATGTATGTTTTTACATTTAATCTTATAGGTGTATAGCTGTAACCTTTCATCTTATTTTATTTAATAATTCATCGAAAGAGTTTACAGAAATCCATATTTAAAACATATCTCTGGATAGATAGATCTTTTACATAATATTGACTATATTGCAAGCTTGGGAGATAAGGATGCACCCGTAACAATGATACAGCAACAATGGAATCGCAACCAGAAAATCGTCGTCATTATTCGCTGCCAGAATGTCTAGACTCAATGGCTAACCTCTCTCAACTGACCCTTGTTATTCCGAACGGAAATAAACGTATGTGTGTGATGTATTCACGGAATCCCGATTCGGGATTCCGAAACGGAATCACGAAACGGAATTCCGTATGTATGTGGCCGACCTAATAGGCACTAGTTAAATGATTATGGGTACATCACAACAATGTTTAAATCGTTAAAATAAGGTCTAATATACGTAATTGTCAATAGTTATATTAAAACAACAACAAATTAGTTAGTATTTTCACATCTTGCGACAACTTCATTAAGGAAAACAGTTTTTAATTTATTTTTTAGTGTTCGTTTACTTATTCTAGTATTATTTTCTCTCAGCCAATCGATATTATTGAAAAGTATAGGGATCAAATACTATTGGTTTTTTGCCATAGTAATTTTTTATTGGTCGCGCGAGTTTACGCTCTCTAACGCTTCTGGTATTGTACCTATTTTGCACTTGTACTTTAAACTGGTCGTTATAGAACTGTTCTAGAACCAACAGGTACTTGACCTTTTCATGTACAGGAAGCACTTACAGACAACAAAAGTTTTTCAGAATTTTACAGGCAACTTTTGTTTGTGGGTTAACAAGGTATTTTATAAAACGAATTTGCAGCGATTTTATACTGTTAAGATAGGTTTTAAATGTACGGCCATACGTATTTAATCCATAGGTTAGCAATGACTCAGGAGAGCAAAATAAAGGACACGCAGCGTTTTTCTACTCAATGGCGCCTTCAGGATATAAAACTTACTCAACACTGCCCTAAGCTTTGTACACACTGTGTCAACCTGTGTTTTCCAATTCATATTGCGGTCCACCCACAGACCTAGATACTTAAATTTACTGACATATTCTAGCTTTTGACAAACACAATTTACATTTTTGATGTGCATACACTCATACGTGTGACCCACGATACCTATATCCACGCTCTTGACATTTTTTGCCACTAAGTTGTGCGGTGAATACAGATGCATCACTTTCGTCTTATCAAGGTTAAGTATGATACCACTATCGTGAGCCCACCGGATAATATTATCGAAGTTTGCCTGTAGCACAGCCCTGATCTCTTGTATATTCTTAGAGGAGTACATAAGACACATGTCGTCCGCGTACATATACACCCGACATTTCTTCACCACATTACTGACGCTATTGACATGCATAACGTAGCCAACCAGACCAAAGACTGAACCAGTCGGTACACCAAGCTGTACCGCCACTTCTTTACCAGCAACACCAGAGATGTAGGTCTGTAAGGTTCTGCCACTCAGATAACTGGAACCACCTGTTTTGGGGCCCTGATTCCACACTCATCCATGGCCTGAGGTTAGAATTTAATATTAATGGATATGTGAACTTAAATAAGCATGTTAGAATTATTTTGACAAAAAAAAAACTCTAAACATTCAATTACTTAATATAACATTTCAAACTGAATTCAAAACGAATTCCAGTATTGAACAATTTGAACAGTTATCACCTTCATTTAGAGTCAAACGAGGCATTCTAAACTCCCTAGGATATATTATTAAGATTATTACTGGTAACTTCGATTATAAAGATGCTATTAAGTATGAAAATATGATTGGTAATTTAAAAACTCTTCGATATACACTAGCGAACAAGATTACCTTAATGAAATATGAGAATCTCTTGTAAAACTAAGTAACATTAACAAAAATAATTTTATCGATATAGATTCAAATTTATTCTTATTTGTGAATACAGGTAACATAGAACAGGTAACATCTTTGAAAAATTACATTTTGTTGATTCAACCCTTAGGTAATATTATATTACCTAAGGGTTGAATATATGCGTAGAATTAATATAATCTACTACAATAAAATTATATCATTATATTATTTATATTATAATTATATTGGAATGCTTCATATAAATCATATTGTCATTTAGGGTCGGCTTTAGTAATCTGCGGCACGATTTAAGTGATCATTTTAGCTTTAGTTGACAGGCAATGATGCTATTGATTACCATCTAGCTGCTTTTTATGCCGGAAATCTTTAGTTTTCGAGATATCGATAATTATAGTTTTGAGGTTATATCCATTTAAAAATGATACGAAAACGAAATAACAATATAATTATTAGAAAGAGATAGCAATAGAGCATGGTCTGTATCTGTTTTAAAAAATAACACGCAACAACAATATACATGTCTATAAATAAATGTTTTTATAATATTATATTTGGTCGTTTTGAACAAACCAGAAGGTATAAATCACAAAACCGAATCGGTCAACCCCGACTTCCACGTGGTCTTTCCGCTCTTACCCCTAGAGTGTATATGAAAACCCGGAAGCGCGGAGGGAAAGTAGCCCTCGCTCGCTGTAACTAAGCGCAGGCAGCGTTCGAGCCGTAGCGGCTGAGGCTGGTCGCCGAAGGCGACCAAACAGCCGAAGCTGCGCAGGTGAGCAGCCAGGTGCCTGTGCTTAGTTACGCAAGGGCGAAGGAGCTGCACTTACCGCAGCGCTGGAGCAGAAGCAGAATCAAAATTGTGTTAATTCCCACGGTTTTTTCTCACCCTGAAAACTCCCACATTCCCACCGGGACCCGAATGTGACTTTTTTTTAATAAGCGAAAGCGATTTTGCCTTAATATGTAACAAAACTTTAAAAATTCATTAAAAAAAAGGGGGGGTTTCCGGCACTTTCCACTTTTAGGGGGAGGTTCCCACCCCTCCACCCCCGGCCACTCGGTGACCATTTATTCATGCCGCAGATTACTAAAGAAATACCGTCATTTAATATACAGTACTGTAATTAAATTATATATTAATTAGTTATGATATTTACAATATATAGTCAAATTGAATATAAAAAAGAAGATATATGTCATTGTAATATGCCTACCGATGCGTCGCTTAAATATTCATTAATTGAGTAATAACATTTCTTAGTTAGATATATTTTAAATTATTTTTAAATTTATGAATATTCTCCATTTCTGGAAACATAGATGGAACTTTATTGTTGATTTTAAACAGTGTGCCGAAAACGCTTTATCTAAGTAAAGTTGTCCTACTGTAAACTAAATATTTCAGAATTAGTTTTTATAAATGTTACAACTTGATAAATATACAGCGTTGGAAATGACAATAATTTAAATTTGTTAATTCTTGATATATTTGAGAGTTAACAATATGTAATATTATTAATATTTACAATTTATCTTTACACAATTTCCAATCACTCTACACTAGATGGAATGAAATCGAAATTTGTAGTAAATTAGGAATTTTTGAAAATTGAAGAATTTGATGAATTATTAAAATTATATTAAAATCAGTAGAGTTAACAAATAAATTTATATGCCCCATAAGCTATAACAATTAAGTAAAAATATAAAATTTTATGTATAAAATTAAGGGAAGTCAAATAACATTCGTTTTAGACACCAATTATACAAAAACTAATTACTATACAGCCATCCTGTTACCACTTCCTCTAAACTATAATTTTAAATCCTTAATACCCATACCTACTAGTAAAAGGTTCTGAAATGGTCTTGCTCGCTCAGTCTTCTAACTACGAGGCTATGTTCCTGCACTATGACGACAAGTCACAACTTTAAGTTGAAGATGCTTGTATGAATGCTTTAATGAGATTCTCAGATAGTACGAGCTCCTGCCATCCAGTACCATCCGAAAAGCAGATCTATCATCTTGGACATTAGTGATTTAACATATCTTGAATATTTAAATAACTTTTTAAAATAAGGAAAGTGAAATAAAATATAACAGTGAAAAATTTATAAATGTAAAAAGTGTTGTGGCCAGAAGATGAGAAAACTAAAAATTTAACCACATGCAATCAGCATCTTTGAAAAGTAATAAAATTACTCGCCTGTTGCAGCCAGAGGCACACCATGAGCTATTTAATCGTTAGTAAGCAAGCACGGGTAAGAGTACCTATCGAAGTTTTCTGCCTTGTGAAGAAACTGTTCTTTGGAAAGTTCAATGATCTGAGGATTTGTGGATACTATGAAATACATCCACAAGTTTCTTAAATTATCGTTTTAGAATCTGAGAAACTGTGTGTTTCACATGTTGTATTGCAACCACCAACACAGCACTTTTCGTATTCCATTAAGAAGTCTACAATATGCACACGACCAGCACAAAAACAGAATATTGTTATTGTCACAAATAACGGAGGAAAATGCGAGGAAATACACTTGAGCTAAACTCATAAATCAGGAGACAATTGGATAAACAATGGCGGCAATCAATATTCTTCTTCTTCTTTTAAATTATGGCTTCTCTTGATAGAATTCTGCCAGTATCAAGTCAGTCATGGGAGTGACAAGAATCAATATTCAATATCGATAATTTTGACAATTTGAGTTGACATTAACACAATATGGCGTCTCAAAATGGCGTCCGTAGACAGAGAACAAATTGCGACGGTAGCGCCAGGTTGCGTAGAATGGAACTAAGCTGTCACGGGCCTGCTTTTCATGCGCATTTGACATTGTGGTTGTGTTTGTGGATAAATTTCGTGTTTTTACTTTCGTGGATTAATTTAATTTGACCCTTGGCATTTATCTCGCATTACAGGACAGTAGGTTGTTGCGCCCACATAATGACAATAATGTGGTACTTGGGTTTTGAGAAGAATAGAACAGACAATGTACAACCTCCGGCTGCTTTTGTAGATGACATTTTATTAATAATTGCAGAAAATAATTAAAAAAGGTTAAGATTTATAATACTTTATTTAATAATAACTACAAAACTGCATTATTTTGTATCCTTTTCAATTTATTCAAACAACTTATCACAGGAACGAGTGATTTTACTACATTACCTACAAATAATAAAACATAAAAGTTAAAAAAAACCCCAGGTCCTACAAAAATATGATTTTTTGACTTAAATAGCAAATGTTTAAATCTTCAAAATAAGATATATTTGAACTTTGTTCACGCCGAGCGCAAGCTTGTATGGAAACAAGTTCATCTCCTTTACACCGACAAAGTAGGAAATTATAAAATAAATAAACTTGTTTTATTCATGATTCATATAATTTTAGCAATTCTAAAAATTAAATTTAAATAAACAAGTAATAAATTGAAACATTTCAAGATTCGATTAATTGAACATTTTTACCGATTATTTTATATTTTTACCGATTATTCGCATAACAATGAATTTTAATCATTCAAACACTACGGTAAGGTACATAGCGACATATCATGGAAACTTATGTTCCTGTATAGGACAATTACTATACTCTTTGCATGGAAACAACGTCAGGCAAAAATGTTAACTCTGGTTAAATTTTTTATATTTTTCTTATTTTGCAAGATTCTAATTAGTGATTAATGATAAAGAACTATACATGTTGTAATGAAATATAGATAACTTCATAATTCTTTGGATTGACGTAAAAGGTTATTTTAAATCGTGTAAGTACGCTTGTACAAAGTTATTGCGGAATGATTAATGTGAAACGTCAAAAGGTATTTCTTAGATTTGGTTGAGTATAAAATTTGACCCGTTTCGTATATATAATTTTTACTATGGAAGTTGCACCAGTCTGTATAGTGCTTGAAGTGTAATGCGACTTATTTTAAAAGTCAATACAAAACATTTTCAATTCAATCGTATTAGATATAATTTCTTCCGAATAATTTCGGAACTTCAAAGTAACGACCATAGATACTACACTATATACCAGAGACGCCATCCGCCATTGCCATAGAGATATATCTATGGAGGCGGCATATTCTACTATAGAAATAATAGTTATACAAATATCTATAATATCGACACACACTTGTCAAAAACAGTTTTGTCTCTTTTTAACAAAGCAGTAGCTGCAATAGAAAAGAGAGACAACTACACTTTGTCAAGTGCTTATTTTCGTAACACTTTCGTGTGACGTCATTAGCTCATCCATGCGTGACTGCGCCGCCATGTTAAGCGCCAAGTTTTGTGGTAGATCTGCTGTCAAACTGTCAAAAAGCAGTGACAAAGTGTTGTACTAGAAATTATTTTAATAGATTAATTTTGTTCAGAAATGAATAAATAATATTAATAGTTTATAATCGCCGGATATCATGTTTCATGATCATGCCAGATTTTCGAATTTCAAATAAACAAAATTAATGTACCTACCTGCAAAAAATAATATTTTTCATTTAAAATCTGATTTTATATATATTATTTTATATTAAAAATACTATAATATGGGATTATAATATGGGATCAGGGATCTCCATCCCAGTAATATTGTACAGTAAATGAATTTGGTATACAAGCAAAAAATCTTCTCAAGAATCTTTCCACTACTCTGTCAATATTCATTTTTATTGTGTGCGTTATAACTTTTTAACTTTGTTCACGATTATACAAATGATGTAAAAACTTGAGTAAGTAATTAGCACACTCAGAACATTGTTTAAAACAAGTTGCAAGTTAGGTGCCTGCATACTTAACTCTTTGTTTGACTGTACCTAATACAAGAAATCTGTAGCAGAGTATGCACTGCGTAAGTGTACATATGCGGTGAAGCCTGGTGAAGCAGCTCAAGCGAAACTTAACGGATAGCAATCCAAATCTAATTTGACAACCCAACAATATCCGTTGCTTCATGTGATTGAAAAATTCGTTTGCTCTACAACAAATACAACGCAATGGATATTGTTAAACTGTGAAATTGGTATGGTTTGTCATTTTGGTGTGTTACACAATTAGGCTACGGATTTAATTTTTATCTACACAAAAGCCATAAAACTGCCAGACACATTATTTATTCCTCAGATAAGTTATTTGACGATTGAAAATATACCCCCTGTACCTATATAAATACCTACGGAATAAAATAAATAAAGCAACAAATTCAATTATATGAAATGAGAACAAATTCATATTAGTAAAAATATCAATATCAGCTGCCCATATTACTGAGTTACAACCCTATAAAAGGCGGCCATTTTATGCGCCAGTGTATTGTAGGTAGTCACGCTAATTCTGTAGGTATGCCCAGTCCATATACTTCTAAGTCAGTGATTTGACTACTTGACGGCCATATTGTTTTGTTTCATAGTACCATAGAGATATACCTATGGAGGCGGCATATTCTACTATAGAAATAATAGTTATACAAATATCTATAATATCGACACACACTTGTTAAAAACAGTTTTGTCTCTTTTTAACAAAGCAATAGCTGCAATAGAAAAGAGAGACAACTACACTTTGTCAAGTGCTTATTTTCAACACTTTCGTGTGACGTCATTAGCTCATCCATGCGTGACTGCGCCGCCATGTTAAGCGCCAAGTTTTGTGGTAGATCTGCTGTCAAACTGTCAAAAAGCAGTGACAAAGTGTTGTACTAGAAATTATTTTAATAGATTAAGTGTTCAGAAATGAATAAATAATATTAATAGTTTATAATCCCCGGATATCATGTTTCATGATCATGCCAGATTTTCGAATTTCAAATAAATAAAATTAATGTACCTACCTGCGAAAAATAATATTTTTCATTTAATCTCAGAATATATATATATATATATATATATATATATATATATATATATATATATATATATATAAAACACTATAATATGGGATTCTAATATGGAATCAGGGATCTCCATCCAGTAATATTGTACAGTAAATAAATTTGGTATACAAGCAAAAATCTTCTCAAGAATCTTTCCACTACTCTGTCAATATTCATTTTTATTGTGTGCGTTATAACTTTTTAACTTTGTTCACGATTATACAAATGATGTAAAAACTTGAGTAAGTAATTAGCACCTCAGAACATTGTTTAAAACAAGTTGCAAGTTAGGTGCCTGCATACTTAACTCTTTGTTTGACTGTACCTAATACAAGAAATCTGTAGCAGAGTATGCACTGCGTAAGTGTACATATGCGGTGAAGCCTGGTGAAGCAGCTCAAGCGAAACTTAACGGATAGCAATCCAAATCTAATTTGACAACCCAACAATATCCGTTGCTTCATGTGATTGAAAAATTCGTTTGCTCTACAACAAATACAACGCAATGGATATTGTTAAACTGTGAAATTGGTATGGTTTGTCATTTTGGTGTGTTACACAATTAGGCTACGGATTTAATTTTTATCTACACAAAAGCCATAAAACTGCCAGACACATTATTTATTCCTCAGATAAGTTATTTGACGATTGAAAATATACCCCTGTACCTATATAAATACCTACGGAATAAAATAAATAAAGCAACAAATTCAATTATATGAAATGAGAACAAATTCATATTAGTAAAAATATCAATATCAGCTGCCCATATTACTGAGTTACAACCCTATAAAAGGCGGCCATTTTATGCGCCAGTGTATTGTAGGTAGTCACGCTAATTCTGTAGGTATGCCCAGTCCATATACTTCTAAGTCAGTGATTTGACTACTTGACGGCCATATTGTTTTGTTTCATAGTACCATAGAGATATACCTATGGAGGCGGCATATTCTACTATAGAAATAATAGTTATACAAATATCTATAATATCGACACACACTTGTTAAAAACAGTTTTGTCTCTTTTTAACAAAGCAATAGCTGCAATAGAAAAGAGAGACAACTACACTTTGTCAAGTGCTTATTTTCGTAACACTTTCGTGTGACGTCATTAGCTCATCCATGCGTGACTGCGCCGCCATGTTAAGCGCCAAGTTTTGTGGTAGATCTGCTGTCAAACTGTCAAAAAGCAGTGACAAAGTGTTGTACTAGAAATTATTTTAATAGATTAAGTGTTCAGAAATGAATAAATAATATTAATAGTTTATAATCCCGGATATCATGTTTCATGATCATGCCAGATTTTCAATTTCAAATAAATAAAATTAATGTACCTACCTGCGAAAAATAATATTTTTCATTTAATCTCAGAATATATATATATATATATATATATATATATATATATATATATATATATATATAAAACACTATAATATGGGATTCTAATATGGAATCAGGGATCTCCATCCCAGTAATATTGTACAGTAAATAAATTTGGTATACAAGCAAAAATCTTCTCAAGAATCTTTCCTACTCTGTCAATATTCATTTTATTGTGTGCGTTATAACTTTTAACTTTGTTCACGATTATACAAATGATGTAAAAACTTGAGTAAGTAATTAGCACACTCAGAACATTGTTTAAAACAAGTTGCAAGTTATCTGCCTGCATACTTAACTCTTTGTTTTACTGTATCTAATACAAGAAATCTGTAGCATAGTATGCACTGCGTAAGTGTACATATGCGGTGAAGCCTGGTGAAGCAGCTCAAGCGAAACTTAAGGGATAGCAATCCAAATCTAATTTAACAACCCAACAATATCCATTGCTTCATGTGATTGAAAAATTCATTTGCTCGACAACAAAAACAACGCAATGGATATTGTTAAACTGTCAAATTGGTATGGTTTGTCATTTTGGTGTATTACACAATTAGGCTACGGATTTAATATCTATCTACACAAAAGCCATAAAACTGCCAGACACATTATTTATTCTTCAGATAAGTTATTTGACGATTGAAAATATAACCCTGTAGCTATATAAATACCTACGAAATAAAATAAATAAAGCAACAAATTCAATTATATGAAATGAGAACAAATTCATATTATTAAAAATATCGATATCAGCTGCCCATATTGCTGAGTTACAACCTATAAAGGCGGCCATTTTATGCGCCAGTGTATTGTAGGTAGTCACGCTAATTCTGTAGGTATGCCCAGTCCATATACTTCTAAGTCAGTGATTTGACTACTTGACGGCCATATTGTTTTGTTTCATAGTACCATAGAGATATACCTATGGAGGCGGCATATTCTACTATAGAAATAATAGTTATACAAATATCATAATATCGACACACACTTGTTAAAAACAGTTTTGTCTCTTTTAACAAAGCAATAGCTGCAATAGAAAAGAGAGACAACTACACTTTGTCAAGTGCTTATTTTCGTAACACTTTCGTGTGACGTCATTAGCTCATCCATGCGTGACTGCGCCGCCATGTTAAGCGCCAAGTTTTGTGGTAGATCTGCTGTCAAACTGTCGCAGTGACAAAGTGTTGTACTAGAAATTATTTTAATAGATTAAGTGTTCAGAAATGAATAAATAATATTAATAGTTTATAATCCCCGGATATCATGTTTCATGATCATGCCAGATTTTCGAATTTCAAATAAATAAAATTAATGTACCTACCTGCGAAAAATAATATTTTTCATTTAATCTCAGATATATATATATATATATATATATATATATATATATATATATATATATATATATATAAAACACTATAATATGGGATTCTAATATGGAATCAGGGATCTCCATCCCAGTAATATTGTACAGTAAATAAATTTGGTATACAAGCAAAAAATCTTCTCAAGAATCTTTCCACTACTCTGTCAATATTCATTTTTATTGTGTGCGTTATAACTTTTTAACTTTGTTCACGATTATACAAATGATGTAAAAACTTGAGTAAGTAATTAGCACACTCAGAACATTGTTTAAAACAAGTTGCAAGTTATCTGCCTGCATACTTAACTCTTTGTTTTACTGTATCTAATACAAGAAATCTGTAGCATAGTATGCACTGCGTAAGTGTACATATGCGGTGAAGCCTGGTGAAGCAGCTCAAGCGAAACTTAAGGGATAGCAATCCAAATCTAATTTAACAACCCAACAATATCCATTGCTTCATGTGATTGAAAAATTCATTTGCTCGACAACAAAAACAACGCAATGGATATTGTTAAACTGTCAAATTGGTATGGTTTGTCATTTTGGTGTATTACACAATTAGGCTACGGATTTAATATCTATCTACACAAAAGCCATAAAACTGCCAGACACATTATTTATTCTTCAGATAAGTTATTTGACGATTGAAAATATAACCCTGTAGCTATATAAATACCTACGAAATAAAATAAATAAAGCAACAAATTCAATTATATGAAATGAGAACAAATTCATATTATTAAAAATATCGATATCAGCTGCCCATATTGCTGAGTTACAACCCTATAAAAGGCGGCCATTTTATGCGCCAGTGTATTGTAGGTAGTCACGCTAATTCTGTAGGCATGCCCAGTCCATATACTTCTAAGTCAGTGGCCATTGCACATCATTTTTTTTTGGAGTTTATGGCCTGGTATCTAGACCTTTAGGCCAAGTCTTAGGTATTTTTATTCGGTTTATTATAATTTGCCCAAATGTTTATTTATTCTTCATAGTACACTGCTTCACAATATGTTGATGCGTCACACTGTGCAGCCCTTGGGAGATTTTGACGGCAACTTGAGTCAGCAGACAGCTGATAGTTGGCGATGGTATCTCAAGGCGCCTAAGCAGATAGACACCTTATCTTGAGAATGACATCACCATCAGAGCACTTGTTTCACCGTTTCCACTAATAGTTCACATGCGCAGACACTTAATACACAAAATAGCACCACTTTTACATATCAAAATCCACTTCAAACCATTATTCAAACAATAATACAGGAGCAGCAAACCGCCGCCGATCAAGTTCCCGCCAAAACTCCCATTGCGCATCACCGACGACCCAGTGTAGCCAACCGTACGATTTAAATCGTATTCATACGATCTTTTTGGCCCTAGTACGATGTACGATTATGTATTCGAAATCGTACGCAGAATATACGACCTTTTCAAATCTTATAATCTTTATAACAAAATAAAAATGATAATTGATAAAGTTCATTTTATCGATATGAAAAATCAATAACACCAAAATTGAACGAGCTCTAAACTTTTCTTTGTATGTTTAGGGTTCCGTACCTCAAAAGGAAAAAACGGAACCTTATAGGATCACTTTGTTGTCCGTCTATCTGTCTGTCAAGACCCTTTTTCTCAGGACTGCGTGGCGTTATCCAGCTGAAATTAATATCAAATACTCAAGTTTACTGTCCCTTGGAGCTGTGAAAACATCAAATTTCTAAGCCAACGTAATCAAAAGTTACAGCCGTTTATGCTGCAAATTTTTGACACTCGCAAGGGAATCAAAACCTACAGGGTACTTCCCGCGAACTCAGAATCTTGAAATTTGGTACGAAGCAACGTCTTATAGCACAGATAAAGGAAAAATTGCGAAAAGCATAAATTTTTAGTTACATCATATAATAAAAATACTTTACGGAACCCTCGGTGCGCGAGTACGACTCGCACTTGGCCGGTTTTATTTATGAACGTATCCAATCCAATAATTTGTTAAACTCTCTATCCCACTCGCACTTTAGAAATACGCAGCGTACTAGCCCTTCTTATTAGTTTGTGGTATTATACTATTCCGTCAACTCGCCGCCGATTAAGGAGTTCCCCACGCAGTTTAACTGCCTTTTTTTGAGTTTGTTTTACGTCATTCTATTCGTTCTAATCCAAATTATATTACACAACGCAGATAATCATATATTACATGTTTTTGTTATTTTATTTTCATATTTTTGTAATAGAGGGCAGAGTGGCCATATTCCGAGCCCCTTTTTTAATAACAAAAAGTCGTAGTAAAGTTTAATGTCAGATTCTTAAATGTTATATGGTTATACCCTAAATGTAAAATTTTGCTTTGACGTTATATAATATTATTTTTGTATTTTTTACCATTGTTTTATTGATATATTGATGCGTACTATCTTTTTTTGAGTTCTTAGCAAAATACGATTATTTCCAGTTTATGGTACGATCTCCCAAAAAATAAAGTTGGCAACCCTGCGACGATCATGGAAATGGAAGGAGGAGTTTTGGCGGGAATTTGATCGGCGGCGGTTTGCTGCTCCTGTATTATTGTTTGAATAATGGTTTGAAGTGGATTTTGATATGTAAAAGTGGTGCGATTTGGTGTATTAAGTGTCTGCGCATGTGAACTATTAGTGGAAACGATGAAACAAGTGCTCTGATGGTGATGTGATTTTCAAGATAAGGTGTCTATCTGCTTAGGCGCCTTGAGATACCATCGCCAACTGTCAGCTGTCTGCTGACTCAAGTTGCCGTCAAAATCTCCCAAGGGCTGCACAATGTGACGCATCAACATATTGTGAAGCAGTGTACTATGAAGGATAAATAAACATTTCGAGAAATTATAATAAACCGAATAAAAATACCTAAGACTTGGCCTGAAGGTTTAGATACCAGGCCATAAACTCCAAGAAAAAAAAAAGGAAATTGAAGAACGACGCCATTTGCTTTAGGAAATTTGGAATGTTAAATAAGAAAAGTTGAGAACCGCTTGTGCATTTAGATTTTACATTTTTACTTTATAATTTTTAATCTTATTTTACTATCTATAATAATTTCTAGTACATATTTATTAAATTTATTGTAAAAATGAGTGGAAAATAAATAAAAAGGTTAAAGGCAAACTGCGGCAAAAGCACATTGCACAATCGACGAAACCCGATAATTGTGTGATATTGTGATTCTAAAAATTTTTGAAGATTTCGAAAAAACAATTGAAAGGGAGCGCCTCTTTAAGGCATTTTCTAATTATTCATGATAAAATATTGATAACAGAATCCAACGGACAATGAAGACTGAGGAAATAGAGCAATCTCATTCTCGCGCGTTTTAACACAAATATCTCCGATGATTATACATCATCAGGGTATCGTGCAAAGATTCTCGACAAGGCTAACAATGATGCCAATAACCAAAGCCAAACCAAAGGCTTCCTCTAATAAACATACGAAACAACGACAACAAGTGAGTACCTAATTATCATTTTATAAAACTTTCACTCAGTTATTCTCGAAAATAAGCATTTGTCACAGTATAACTACATTTTGAACGGGAGAATCTCTAGGTGTTAAGGCATTTACTATACAGTTGCGCTCCATTTGCATAGGCAACCTTATGACAACAAACCACGAATTACACACCATGTTAATGAAATCTTAAATATTCATTTTGTAACTAAATGTACAATAATACATCAATATGCATTTGTACCTGCCACCTGCTAAGTGTGACAACTATGGCAAAATCCCTCCTGTGAGGCAATCTATGGGGGAGGCCTATGTTCAGCAGTGGACTTTTATAGGCTTTGATAAAATTCTAAAGTTAGAATTGATTTCATAAAAAATAATAAATTATGTACTGTTTGCCTTAATGAACATACTGAAAAATGTAGCTTTAACTTTAAATGTGCTATTTGTAAGTACAATCATAACCAAGCTGTTGCATGAATCTGGTCAGCAACTTAGTACTAGTGAGTCTCCAAGCACATCATCATCAAAATCTGATACTGATTTACCTTAATTGATTTATTTGAAAAACTCTCCATTCACTAGGATTTTCTCTTGTATCGTAGAGGCAGTTTGCAAATATAAATTGCACAAAGACAAACATCCAGGCCCAGAACTATTATAAGTAGGCTATAAAAATACTTGTTTGGTGTGGGATTCGAACCTGCGGCTCGTAGCGCTACAACTCATTGCCAAGCCACTGTGCCACGGAGCTATTGAGAATAGGAACATTTTGTAATATTCCCAATGAAGTTTTATTTCCAACTGGTATTGTAAAAGTAAAAAATAAGAATAATGGGTTCATAAAGCATTGCTCAACTCTGACATTTAGGTTGTAATTTTTTTTTTCACATTTGATTGATGTTCATTGTCATAGAAGTAATGAAAATACAACTCTGAGGGGAATATACAGTGTTTTTTTTATAGGATCGGGTGACAAACGAGCACACAGTCCACCTGATGGTAAGTGGTTGCTGTGACCCATAGACATCTACATCTATCTTTAACAAAGAATCAAAATGCAGATGCGTTGTCACCCGTGAGGACTAAGATGGAATACCTCTTTTCCAGTAAAAAGGGTCTCCGGTTCTCTACACTCACCATACGAAACACAGCAGCGTTAAGCTGCTATTTTACGCTGGTATTCTGTGAGAGCGGTCCTTCCCTCGTCGAGCCCATTATCTGTACACAACCATACCAGTAATATAGCTGCAGCATGGCTCTACCACGTAAAAAATGGTACTAATAAAAGAAAAAAAAAAGCACAGTTCTTGGTATTAATAATTGTATTGTTGATAAAATCACAGATAATGTGGCCACAGTTTAATATTAATAAAGAAAATTTAAGTTTGCCAAAGAATATGTGGTAGAGCCATGCTGCAGCTATATTAGTAGTATAGTTGTAGCAGGAATGGGTCGGCTCGACTGGGGATGGTTTGGGGGTCGTCGATCAGTCAATACGCACGTCACAGAGCTCCGCGAAAAATAAAAAAATAAACAGTGTAAAAAAGTGCCAACAAAGTGTGTCATACGAACTATTGACTACAACAAAGTACAAAATACGTGATCAGTGAAAAAACTACAGAAAAAGTGTTAAATTGCGAGTACTAATCAACCGTAATTGTAATCATTCTAACCTACAAAAATACCGTCAAGTGTCAGCTGATGCAAATTGTACATAGACTATAGAGTGGAAACTACAGTACCAACATAACAAACAGCAAAACAAGTGTTGCCATAGCAAAACAAGTGTCGCCACAGCAAAACAAGTGTTGCCATAAAGAAACAAGTGTTGCCACAGTGAACCAAGTGTTGCCATAACAATATAAAAAAAAATACCAAAGATGGAAAAAAGTATGGAAATCCTATTGGCAAAATTAGACGAAAAGTTAGACCAACAAACTAAACTTATAACAACTTCAGTAACACAAAATGTCATGGCAGCACTAGACGAAAAGCTTAAAGTGGTCACCAAGAAAACGCCCAACTTAAAAATAAAATAAACGAGCTAGAGTTAAAACTTAAATTGTTGATAAGGATAAGCGCAAAATAACCTTGTCTTTTTGGCATCGAGGAAGGAAAAGCAAGAACAGAACCAGAGCTAGTAGACTACATAAAAGAGATTATAATAGAAATGGGAGTACATTTTGAAGTCTTGAAATTAATAACGTTTACAGAATCGGTAAAAAGAGCTAGATAAAATCGCCCTGTTGTAGTCTCACCACAACTACATGGAAAAAACATATGATTCTGCGAAACAGATCTAACCTGCAAAAAGGTGTAAATATCAAAGAGGATTACCCTAAAGAAATATTAGAAAAACGTAAACAACTGCAGCTGCAAGTTGAAGAGGAAAAGAAAAAAGGGAATATAGCCTTCATAAAATACGATAAACTGATAATAAGGAAAACACACGAAAGCAACAGAGAAAAAAGGAAAAGAGAAACTTCAAGATCACCGAAAATACCATCACAAAAGAAAGTCAATGCAGGTAGTACCGAAAGTACATTGACCACCTTGAACAACGCCTCTAAAACTGCGACAAAGGATATAATCAGACCAAATATATTGAACTATGTAGAGCGTGGAGATCAGCTTCATTATCAAATCTCTCAAAAACTAATAAGCGACACCGGATCCAAACAACCCTAACAACAACATTACCAAATATAACATCCATAAATTGCACCCCAAGCCGGCTTGTCACCGTGGGGGAAGAAGACAAACACCCTCCATCTAAATCAAAACATTATATTTCGAAACACCCTAAAGCAAACATATCTAACAAGAAAACAATACAGATAGAACAAGATAAAAAGATCACTGAACATATAAATGTCTGCACACTGAATACTTGGACACTAAGAACAGAAGAGAGCCTAAAAGAACTAGAAATAGCCATATCTAACATAAAATGGGACATAATTGGCATCAGCGAGATGAGAAGGCCAGGAGAAAGGATAGAAGAGAGGAACGACTATATCATGTTTCACAAAGGAGAACACACCGGACAAAAAGGAGTAGGTTTCCTCATCAAGTCTAAACTGAAGAAGAACATTATAGGATTTGAAGGAGTTTCTGACAGAATTGCTGTAATTCATTTAAAATTTCTGGGGTACAAGAAAAACTGGGCCATCTTTCAAATATACGCCCCAACAGAACAAGCGGGAAATCAGAAATAGAATATTTCTATGAGAGTATCTCAAACAATAAAACCGCATTACAACAACATAATAATCATGGGCGACTTTAACGCACAGGTTGGAGAAAGGCAAACTGGAGAAGAATCCTCAATTGGGAAGTTTGGGCATGGCAAAGAAGCCAAATGGACAGAAATTAGTAGAATTTATGATGGAAAATAACCTTATTTTAATGAACTCATGTTTTAACAAAAAAACTAAAAGCAAATGGACGTGGTCCTCCCCAGGTGCAAACTTCAAAACTGAAATTGACTTTATTATAACTAACAAAGTAAAAGCGTTCACAGATACCAACATAGTTAAAAACCTCAACTTAACACTGACCACCGTATGGTAAGAAGCTGCCTAAACTTAAACCAACCCAAAATATCCAGGAAAACCTAGTAAACAATAATAAGTTGTATCAAATATCAGAATGCAATCATTCCACTAATTCCCACAACAGAATCACTCAATGAAATTATTACTCCGACGCAGAAACTGGGATTAAATACAGGAGATTACAAAACAAATTGAAAGAGATGCTAGTCAGCAAACCCAGAAGCAAAGAAAGCTATTTAAGTAAAAAGACACTAGAACAAGAACAAAACTCACAGACATTCTTACCCGGATAGACGCCCAAAAATGGAGATGGGCTGGACACTTGCTACGCTACCCCATTAACAAATGGAGCAAGCAAGTCACTCTCTGGCAACCAAGAGACGGCAAAAGAGGCAGGGGTCGTCAAGTCAGGAGATGGGAAGACGACTTGAAACAGACAGCGGGACCATTCTGGTTGAGAGTAGCAAGGGACAGGAACCATTGGAAGGAATTGGAGGAGGCCTATGCCAAAAGGCACACCGAACTTAGGGACCTCTTGTAACCCTATGTTTAGGAATAAAAGGCTATTATTATTATTATTATTATGTAGCAGGAATGGGTCGGCTCGACTGGGGAAGGACCACACTCTCACAGAATACCAGCGTAAAATAGCTACTTAAGGCAGCTGTGTTTCGTATGGTGAGTGTAGCGAATCGGAGACCCTTTTTTACTGGAAAGGAGGCATTCCATCTTGGTCCTCACGGGTGACAATGCATCTGCATTTTGATTCGTAATCGAGGATAGATGTAGATGTCTATGGGTCACAGCAATCACTTACCATCAGGTGGACTGTGTGCTCGTTTGTCACCCTTATGCTATAAAAAAGAATATTGAATTAGCCACTAAACAGTTTTACAAAGTCCAATCTCCATATTATTGAGCTGTAACATATTCTTCCAGGTGCTGCTTCATCATTCGAGATTGCTTATCTGCAAAACTTTGGGTCCATTTTTAGTTAGCGAACAATTTGGTTACATTGCAGCAGGGAGTGTCCTTGCAGAACCTTCTATACAATCAGCTGTTTGTCCATAACAAATGACACTAAGGTTGGTCAGTTCAATTCGATTACTTCTTTAGAACAAGATGACATAAATAATAATTTAAGGCTGTTTTGAAAGTCTGAGAAAGTAACTGAAATTTTCATAGAATCTCTGTCTGAAAATAACCTTGCTGAAAAAATTTTTAGACAATAATTTACATTAGAATCAAATAGATTTCAAGTTGCATTACCCTTAAAACAACCTATAACTGTACAGTAGGGTGGAGTGATAATGTAAGAAATTTTTTTTTTTTTTTTTGATTGCATAGCGATAAAATTTGCCTTCATTGAGTAAATCCTACATACAAAATATTATTTACTTATCATGATGTCTTGAGGTGCCCCAACACAATTGAAAATTTGAAAAAGCGATGAATGTCGAGCACAATTAGGCGGGAACAAAGTTCCTTACGCTACTCTATATATACCTATGTGTTAGTGTAGTAGACACCATCAACAGAGTAACAGCTTAGGAATCGTTAAATAAAGTCTGGTTAAATATAAAAATACATATATTAAAAAATAAGGTAAAACTAAGTAATTATGATAGATTTGGATATCGCTCAGAAACACAGTAATTAAATATTAAATTGTTTTTTGTATCAAAATTTGGCATTTGCTGACGGATAATAATCGTGCTCCTTATGAAACCGTCTCGTTTATTTTCCACAAACTGCACTTGAAGCTTCAGTCACCAATTTTATGCAGCGCCTACGGCTTGGGTGTGGCATGGGAAATCTTTTATACTCTGACATGTTCTCAAACCGCATTTGACAATCTCTTCAAGAATTCATCAGATAAATTGTAAGTCAGAGGTGGCTCAGTTATTTTACAGTCTTGCCACTTAATGAGGTCGGTATAATCTTCAGCATCGAAATTTAAAGGAGGCACTTTGAACGCTCAAGTCCTTGATCATTCTCTGCTCTAGCTTTCAAAATTTGTTGACATGCTAGTTCTCGAATAATTTCTCTGTCATTCCAAGCATAGCAATAAGAATATTTTCTGGGTGTTCAAATATCCATTTGTATGAGTACCTTATCAATGACTATCTTCAAATCCGCGCTCAAATAGCGAGTCAGGCTAATCGTTTGCCACAGGTGCTTAGCTCCATTTATGCATGATGGATTACACTTTATAGTGAACCACATCGACCATAAACTTTCATCACGTATGTGGCTATATCATTAAGTTTTCTAGGGTCTGTTTAGTAGCATATAATCTTAGAATTCGATTTGCTGTTGTAAGCCATCTAGAATGGCTAAGGGGTCCATGGCGGTAGAAGAAATTGAGAGGGTGGTAAATATACATTCGGACATCTAGGCAGAACAGTCCTAGCTATAATATATAAATAGTCCTGTTACGGGCTGATGCTCCAAAAGCTTCTAATTATGATGAAGTC
>JAGSMP010001849.1:0-115483 GCA_029286625.1 Parnassius orleans
ATTGAGAGGGTGGTAAATATACATTCGGACATCTAGGCAGAACAGTCCTAGCTATAATATATAAATAGTCCTGTTACGGGCTGATGCTCCAAAAGCTTCTAATTATGATGAAGTCTATTAAGTGATGTTAAAAACATGTAGTGAGACAGCGGCGTTAGAGTTCACCTTACGGTAAATAGATACTTTGGCGGACCGACACATCTACCCTTGTTTAAGATTTTATTTTCATTACCTGTGAAAAGGCTCACCCATTCTCGTCATCACCATGAAACAAAGTACTATGACGTTATTTTAGGTTGTATAATGTAAAAGCGTGGTCCTTCCCGGTCAAGCCACTCGACAAGGACACAACCTAACTACAGACATAATACACCTTATAGCACATCAAAATAACACTGCTTTTAATATTTGTAAAACTATCATTTCGACGGAGCTTGAAATGATATAAATCGAATCATCATATACTTTAAGTGAGCAATTCTTGATATATGGATATATGTAATTGGTTTCTCGGAAGCTCTAATAATTTGGATGCAATTTTGTATTTAGTTAATGTTTTACGTCAACTACCTAGTTTTCATCTCTGAGAATGATTTTATCTAACCATCTAGCTTCTAGCTATTAAGATAACGCATAAATGTGAAAATATAACCTTGCCCTAAACACGTTCGTTGCAATAAAATGTTGGTATTGTTTCATATTATGAGCAGACTGCAGGTTCAATGACGAAAGGCTCTTATATATTTTTATCATGTCATCTGCAACAGTAAAATTCTCTTATCCTTATTTCTGTTGTGCCGACGCAGTGAACTAGGTATTACTTTATTTGGATAGGAGTCGATTTCTCTAAAAATTTGTCGTCGTCTTATTTTCGATTAGATTAATTCAGTAAAAAGTGATGAGTGGTTTTTTCCATATACAGTTTATTTAGGTTTAGGCTCAGCTGATAGTAAATGACTACTGCCTTCAAATGGATACTAGGAAGGTGCATTCTCGAAGGTTCGAATCATGAAGATTCAAAAAAAATTCTGGTGTGAAAAAAAGTCTGGAGTGGAAATCGATATCGATTCTTTAGAGTCCATAATCATTTACAGCTTATCTACATTAATACCAGAATAAATTAGAAACAGATAAAACACAAAATTTATTAGTTTCTTCATTTCTTGCTTACTGCTAATTTCTAGATATAAAGTTATATAAATTAAAGACTGCACTAGATTAAAACAAATTTATTTAATGTCTCAAAACTTGAAAACAAGAGTTTACAACTAGTGTGTGTTGCCAGTGATGACTAGTGGATTTACGATGTGGTTCTTGACTGCTGACCGTATGAGGCTCAAAGTCACACAGCGAGCTATAGAGAGTTATGCCGAAGTTTCTTCGTGTGCTGAACTTCGTAATGAGAAATCCGCAGTAAAACTAGAGTGACCGACAGTGGACGACTTGCGGAATAAGAAGGAGGAATCTTTTTAATGTTACATCATCATCAATTTGTAATCAGTCCACAAAATCCACAGCTTTGTAGGCAGAATTGGTAAACATAACGGCTAATGTTCCAGCCTCACACTGCCCTTCATCACCGATCCGAGTATTTTACTAATGACAGAATAAATACTAGTATAATGTCTAATTTCAAATGATAAGGTCAACCATTAATTACGTGAGCTCAAAGTCTCACCAAATCTCATTTACAGTAGTGAAAGTGTCACTACAACTAATTCAGCTGTTGTCGTCATCATCGTTGCTCATTAATTATTACTTGATTTTCTATCATCATCATTATCATCATTAAAGCCCTTCACAAGTCCACTGCTGAACATAGGCCTCCCCACGGCCTACAAAAGCACGGTCCCGAGCCACTGCATCCATTGACTTCCACCATGTCTTACCAGGTCGTCACTCCATCTGAGTGGGACACACCTTCGCCTGCCGGTACGAGGCTGCCATGAGAACCTTTCTTCCCCATCAGTTGTCGGTTCTTCGAGCTATAGCGGCCATTGCCACTTCACTTACTAATCCTTTGGGCTATGTCGGTTACTCTGGTTCTACTGCGGATATCCTCATTTCTAAGTTTATCACGCAGAAACCGACGCCAGACCTCTCCATAACTTGCTGAGCGACCTTGAGCTTCCTCATTGCGGCCAGCAGTGAAGGACCACGTCAGTTCCATATGTCATCACTGGCAACACGCACTGGTTGGCCAATTTAGTTTTGAGGTTTTGAGGTAGTACGCCTGACGAAGATGGGTCATAATCTCCGAACGCTGCCCAGCCGGTTGAATCCGTCGATTGACCTCTCGGTCGAAGTTGAACTTACCTAGTCGGACTATTTGTCCCAGGTAAACATATTCGTCAACAACCGAACTTAGTGCTCCCAACAACTACCGGCATAGGTGTGACATGGACATTAAACATGATTTTGTTTTGTTCATGTTCATCTTGAGACCTCTCCGTTGGGAGACACTATTGAGATCATTGAACGCATAGTGCTTGGGTCCTCCAGCGATTCTGCCATGAGGACTATATCGTCGGCAAATCGAAGGTGAGTGATGTACTCGCCATTGATGTTAATACCGTATCCTCCAGTCCAGTAGCTTGAAAACGTCTTCCAATGCAGCGGTGTGAAGAGTTTCGAGGGATATTACGTCACCCTGTCTTGCCTCTCTCTCTGCAGTTGGATAGGTTTCGTACTCTGGTTCTGTACTCGGATAGCCATCGTAGCCCTACTGTACCAAACACTTCAGCACCTCGATATGACAGTCTACGGCACCGCTGAAGGACTGCAGCACCACGCCAAATTTCGACGGAATCAAGGCTCTCATAGTCCACATACGCAAGGCAAAGTAGCAGATTGTACTCGTCGGTCTTCTGCACAATTTGCCGAAGGGTATGTATGTGGTCTATAATGCTAAAACCTTTTCGGCTTCAGCTGTTCGGGAGGCTGGAAGTCGTCGAGTGCATGCGAGACGATTCGTAATGACTCTCGAAAACAGCACCACGTAGACGCGGCTCAGAAGGAAATCGGTCTGTAGTTCTTCAAGAGCGTTGTCGCCTTTCTTGAAGAACAAGACCACACTTCTGCTCCACGCCTCCGGTGTAATGCCACCATGGAGGACAAATTAAAGAGCTTCTGAAGGACTTCAAGTACCGGTTTTCCACCCGCTTTCAAAGCTCCGCTGTAATTCCATCCTCGCCTGGGGCCTTGCCGTTTTTAGGTGCTGGAGACCATCTTATAAGACTTGATTATATGATAAGACTTGCTCTTGGATCGTTACTCACACTTGCGTGTGGCTCCAACGATGACGTGTACAGCTGCCCATAGAACCTCTCAATCTCACTCAAAATCTCAGGTGTCCCGGAAACGATGCTGCCACAATCGGTCTTCAGCTTCGACAGTTGGCTCTTTCTGGCCGACAGATCTTTGCAAAAGACTTTGGAGCCCTGGTTCCGCTCGATCACTTCTTCAGCTGAGCTGTGAAGTTGCGAAATCCCGCATGCATTTGAAGATCTAAACTGTTCAGTTGCCTGTATGCTGTCAAATCTGCTGAAGACTGCTACATCTCCCGTCTAACAACCATGAGATTAAAGTGTGATCGGAGAGTTTTGTGTTCTTCTGTGACGGGTCTTACAGAACTTAGCTCCGACCGCATGGACAGTTTCCACAAGCTTGTCATTCATATCGTCCACTTCATTGCAACCTTCTAGGCACTGAAAACGATTTTGTAACTCGAGCTGAAAGTTTTCGGACTTTGGATTAGACACGAGGGGACAGGTTGACTTCATTAGACGTGACCTCTCAACTTAACGTTTAGGTTCAGTGTGCCTCACCATTCGGTGCTCGCTAGTTTCACCCTCGCGATCACTGAGACATCACTGAACAGTTGTCGCCTGGTCGTCATAATGAAGTCAATCTCATTTTAATCGAACCGTCGTGGCTCGATCAGGTCCACTTTCTGTGGGGCCGCTTTTGGAAGAAGAGTTCATCATAAAGAGTCCTCTTTCTCCATAAAGTAGGCCAGCTGCTGGCTCCTGGGTTCCGTTGCCCTATTCCGATTTCACTTTCAGCTCACCGCTCTCTGTGCCTAGTTTGCGTTGAAGTCTCCCATTAACACCGTATAGTGGGTTTTGGAGGAATGCATGGCTCTGGAGATATCCTCATACATTCCCTCCACCTCCTCATCAGGGTGTGCCGAGGTTGGTGCGTAAACCTGTATGACCTTCAGCGAATACCGTTTGGTGATTCTGAGTATAATGTACGCAACCTTGTCGACACACTTCCGATCTTTACAACGTTGTTAACGAGAGACTTGTGGACGATAAATCCGACACCTCCTTGGGACAGATGGTCGCCCTCCCGGTGATAGAATAAGTTGCCGGATTCGAGGATCACCGTGTCCTCCCCCTCTCTTCGGACCTCGGATAGTCCTATTATATTCCAGCGTAACTTATCTATCTCTTCTAGCTCCAGGATCTTCTCGTCAGTCCTCAGGGTGCGTGCGTTATATGTTGCCAGGTCGAGTCGTCGTAGGTGGCAACCGAACCTCCACCGGAGATTCTTAGCACCCCCTGCCCCGCCGTTACCATGGTCGCCACCGTGCCAGGAATAGCGGGCCGCCGGGGACTGGGGGCCGTTTATTTGTGTTGTGGCGGCGCTGTCGTCGCGCCACAAACGAAAATACATCGAAGCCTAAATCGCATCAAAGTTCCGAAGCAAAAACAGTATATAGAAGCTCGAACTACTACATGGAGCGTTGGCCGCTCCCCAGGCAGAACACCTTGCCCGGCGGGAGATCTCCTTTTCCTTTCACAGCCTGGTGACTAACCGACGTGATATGAATACGCAACCAACAACCTTCGGAAACTACAACTTCAAACTTCGTCATCGTCCTCCGTACACCCCATTCATTCGCTCCCAAGCAGATATTGTCTGCAGTCTTCACATTCTGCAAGCCATCTAGCTTTACAAAGGTTCATCGCAGCACTATAACAATGCTTCCTGTTCCTTCAAGCTACTCTCTGCGCTACAGTGTTCGGCTCTGGTGCCTTACTGCTCGCCTCTGCTTCACGGCAGCACTCTCGCAGATTACTTGCCTTCTTCTCGACTCACCGCAGACTACAGGCAATTCCCTGGTACTTGCACATTCGTCGACATCTAGACTGCACTATCGACCTCCGGTCTGAGCAGGGGGTGATGTGGTGGCGCTGTCGTCGCGCCACAAGCGAAATACATCAAGCCTAAATCGCGCTATCAAAGTTCCGAAGCAAAAACAGTATATATAGAATAGCCGAACTACCACTCGGAGCTGTGGCCTCCCCGGGCAGAACACCTTGCCCGGCGGGAGATCTACCTTTCCTTCCACCCGCCACAGTGTCATCGCTCATGGGGTATATTGCCATAGTTGCCACGCTTGGCGAGCGGTTGGCAACCGCAGTTTTATTGTTTTTGGCTTTTATCAGAAAGATGCCTGCCCATCTTTTTATCAGTTTCCTTTGTCACCTCTTACGACACCCACAGGAAGATTTGGGGTATGGGTATTCTTACCGCCACTACACGGGATTTTCTATAATGCATTTAAAATGAATTTCTCTTTCATAGCGGCCCATAAAAAATTTCTTTGTTTCTTCATTATTTTGGCCCAGGCAACAGTCATTCATCATACATCAACATAGTCACAACATATGTCTTCTACATAGTTACAACTACTACATAGTTGTATTTCTACAAATCCTCTTCCGGCAGGGATCCACATGGCAAATTATGAGGCACCCAAATTCTCCCATGGGCACGTGTCATCTGTCTATGTCATGGCACAGTGTCCTTGTGTCATCTATGAATATAAAGTTGTCCCAATTAGTTATATTTTAATTTCTCGTAAAATGCTATTCTTTGCAATCGTGTCTCTAAATAATTATTTACGTTTGTCAACTTTTTTTTTTGTATCGAAACCAATTCCTTTTTACATTATTCTTTATTAATACTGTACAAGTCGGCATTTTCGAACTTACACGCAACTTCACCGCAGTAGGATTCAAGTTATAATAAAATTGGACTTGTAAATGAGTCGCTCGCGTCAGTAGGCTTTGACCACCTAACCTAGGCCCACCCACACGTGTCCCCAGGTGGTGCTAAACGAGCGACAAAGCCGAAAGTATAGACTCGGCTCCTCGCCGTATGGTAGCGGCGTAAAGCTATAACCCCATTCGCACCATGAGCCAGCAATTAAAAGAAATGTCCCGAGTTCCGGCGCCCCTTTAATGGGGCAGGGGTGCGAAGAATCTCCGGGAAAACCGGCGATGAGGTTCGCCACCATCACTTTCTGTCTCCCGGGCGAAAAGTGGATTGCGGAGGCCCGTCTGGCTACATGAATGTATGTGGAGCAATGAAGATAAGATGGATGAAGTATGCGAAATGATAAATGATAGAGGACTAGATGTGTTATGTGTAAATGAGACGAAACGAAAGAAGGATGCTGCCACACATGGCATATACCGCTTACTGGTCTGGTGTAGACGAGACCGAGCGGGCATGCCAGGAGTCAGTGTTTTTTTTTTTTTTAAATGTTTATTACACAAAAATGCAGTCAGTTATTTCTTATACTACTTTCCCAACACTGCAGGGCAGTTTGTTGGCGAATCAACTCACCATTCTATGTACCTACTGTAATTAATAACTTAATCTTAGATTTTAAACTTAAAATAGAAAAAAAAAAAAAGAAAAATAAGAAAAATTAAATTTAAACTTAGCAGTGTTTTATTATACTTAATTATATTTAAACTTATAAATATTTAAACTTATTAATAATTACACATTTAACTATTAATTAAGACTATTATTATTATTATTATTTTAATTTATTTAGACAGTATTAACTATTACACTTATCCAGCAACCACGCTTTCAACTTTCTTTTCATTCTTTTTCTTTTACATTCGTCTTCAGAAAATATCTCGTTAAAAATACGTGGTACTAGATATTTTCTCGTTCTCTTCCGTAATAATTGTTAACCCTCAAATGCTCAACGTATTTCTTTTGAAGTAATCCTAATATTTTGCTAAATGTTCGAAATGTTTTAAACTCTAGAATTTAAATTGATCTATTGCAATTAAATACTTAAGTTTTACATGTATAAATATTCTAAAATTTTAAATAAATTATTATAGTTTCCGTCTATGTTATATTTTTCCTTTGTGTTTTATCAATAAACAATTTTATTAACCTAATTTGTAGCTTAAAAATTTTATCTGTATATGTTTGAAAAGTACGTCCATATGCAATTAGTCCGTAACTCAGGGCTGAATCAGCTAGTGCAATCCTTTCAGAAAGAATAGGTCAATGTGTGAAAGAAAGTATGAATGTATAAGCCAAGGCTGCTATGGATACAGAAAGTGGGCTTAAAGAAGTTGTTTGTGCTAGGGTGTACGTCCTAGATATGTCTAAGCCCTTATATTCGAGAGCAGTTTTGGGACATGGTAAGGATGGTGTTGATGAAATGTAAGGTAAATGAAAATATTATTATGTTAGGAGATTTTAATGGAAGGGTTGGGTTGAAGAGGTCTGGTTATGAAAGGATATTAGGAACGTTTGGCGATGAAAGTATAAATGAGAATGGTGAAGACCTCCTCACCATTGTGGAAAAGAATCTTTTGTGACGAACACTTTCTTTCGTCATAAGAGGATACACATGTATACATGGGAAAGAGGTGATGAAGAGGTGGGAAAGAATGAGGAGCGCAGTGGTGAAACAAGGGTTTACCGGGGTCCAACGTAGGGACGGATCATTACTTGGTGTTATGCAGAATTAAGGGTCTATTCAAGCGTTGGCGGCATCGGACATCTGTGTCTACCACTGCGTTACAGCGTATAAGAATAGAGAGGTTACAAGATGAGGTGTGAAAGAGAAGTTCAAATGTACACTGAGAGAAAATATAAGTGCTATGGATGAATTGTGGATGAATGATTTAGGCTTGGAGACTGTGTGGTACAATGATAAGAAAGGTTTGGTGGATGCAGTTACCGAAGTATGTGGTGTAAGTAAGAGAACGAATGAAAGGAAAAATAATACGTTGTGGTGGGATGATGAGGTACGGATGGAAGTTGAAGCAAAGAAGAGAGCATGGCTAGATTTTACAACCAAAGCTGGTAATTCTAGCGGTATGATTGATGATTGAAAGAAAAAGGCAGACTTTAGATGTATAAATAAGAGAGTAAAAGAAGTTGTTGAAAGGAAAAGCAAGAAAGAACGGATAAGAATGATAGAAGGATATCTGATAACTTCCAGGCAAATATTAAAATGTTCTGGAAACTCGTAAAACTGCTAGGGAAATTCAATACAGCCTAGAATGAATGCTATACGAGACGAGAATGGCTGTATGCTGAATGATGAAGTCTCTAATTTAAAGAGATGGAAGGAATACTTTGAAAGCGTGTTTATGAGTGAAGAGTCGTCTGAATTAAGTGAAATAGAAATTCCGAAGAAGTGGAGAGGTAGGGGATAAGTGTAGATGAAATAATGAAAGCAATGAAAAGCATGAAAGCGGGTAAGGCAGCCGGATATGATAGAGTATCACTGAAATGCTAAGGGCTGGAAAGGGAGTGGCAGGCCTGCTGTACACCTTGTTTAATTTATGTTAAGAACTGAAGCGGGTACCGGAAGACTGGTGCAAGCCGTTATAGTCCCAATATATAAGTGAAAAGGGTCACAGCAGGACTGTAAAACTACGTGGCATTAGCTTGCTTAGCATTGTGGGTAAACTGTATGCCAAAGTGTTAATTGAAAGAGTTATGGAAGAAACTGATGGAAAAATTTGGGATGTGCAAGCTGGATTTAGAAAGGGGATGGGTGTGTACGGATCAAGTCTTTTCCATGCGCATGATTGTGAGAAGTTTTGACCAAAAACCAGAAAGTTTTTGTGCGTTCATGGACTTGGAAAGGCTTATGACAGAGTGGACAGGAATGTGTTATGGCAAACACTGAAATTTCATGGGTTGAGCACTGGTTTGATACAGGCATTAAGGCCTCTTTATAGAGATTCTAGTGCTTGTGCCAGAATCAACTGGGTCTACTCGGACTGGTTTGGCATCCAAAAGGTGTCAGACAGGGCTGTAGCTTCCCGTGGCTGTTTAACCTATTTATGGACAGTTGTTTGCAAACTTTGAAAGTTGAAGAATGTGGGTTGAGAATGGGTGAGTTAACCGTCAAATGCCTTTTGTACGCCGATGATCAAGTCATATTTGCATCGTCGGCCGAGTTGCAAATGATGGTTACTTTAATGAACTGGTCATTAAAAGAAAGGGTATGAAAGTGAACGCATGTAAGACGAAAGTGATGGTTTTGAAAGAGAAGAAAGTAAAACGTTATGTGAAATAAGAATAGAAGGAGTTGATTGAGCAAGTGGATGAGTTTGTACATTTGGGATGTTTATTTAGCAGGGATGGTAGATATGATAAGGATATAGAACGACGAGTGAACGCAGGAAATAGAGTGAATGGGGCTCTACACGCTATTATGAAGAGTCAGAATGTGTCAAAAATGCACGTTTGGCAATTCATAATGCTGTGTTAGTCCCTACTTTAATGTATGGTAGTGAAAGTTGGGTCTGGCAAAGAAGCATGAGAGTAAAATAAATGCTGTAGAAATGCGGTCATTAAGGGTATGCTAGGGCTGAATCTGAATGACAGGGTGAGAAATAGTGTGATAAAAAGAAAAGTGGTTTGCAAGATGACGTTGTGACCAGGATTAAGAAAGGAATGCTTCGGTGGTTTGGTCATGTAGAAAGAATGAACGAGGAAAGAGTGACAAAGCAAATTTATGTTGCAGAAGTGAACGAAAGAGTCGGGAAGGAACGCCCTAGACGAAGGATTATCGACCAAATTGGCAATATATTGAAAATGGGCCAGACTAGGAGTACCCTTAACCGACGAGCGTATGCGTAGATATATGGATGTAAAGGAGGCGAGAGGTGTGTCAGGATCGTGCCAAATGGAAGTCCGTAGTCTCTGCCTACCCCTATGGGTGACAGGCGTGAGTGTTTATGTTATGTTATGTTGTTTAATTCATTTTTTATAGTATAATTTATGCGACTATAAAAAAATTAAATTAACAAATAATTGATTAAAAATGTAAAATATGTATGTAAAAATGTTCGATTATTTGAATATTTTTACGGATTATTTGCATTAACATGAATTTGAATCATACAAACACTACGGTAAGGTACGTAACGACATATCATTGAAACAACGTCAAGCAAAAAATAAGTTGATACTGGTATTTTTTTAATATTTTGCTGTGTTTGGAAGATTCTAAATTAAATTAGTGTTAAAGAAATGTATAGTTCTTTAAAATGAAATATAGATAACTTCATAATTCTTTGGAATTACGTAAATGGTTATATTAAATAGTATAAGTACGCTTAGAAAGTTATTGCGGAATGATTAATGTGAAACGTTAAAACGTATTTCTTAGATTTGCTGGAGTATAAGGAGCCAATTTGGCATTCCTTCCATTAACCGGAGAACTGAACATCAATCGATGTGTCAACTCCAAAGATTCCGATGCTTGTTGGTGCAACGAGAGGAGTGCCATGGAATCGAAGAGATACGACAAATAATAATAATAATTTTTATGGATGATGGAAAAGAAAAGAAAGCGCATAGGGCCGCTGCCTGGGGGTCGCCGGGGCGCGTCTGGAGCTGGCGCTGGACGCGACAGCATGCGGGCCGCCAGCCGAGCGCGAGGTACTGCAAGACCACCTAGCAGTCCCTCGCATCCATCATCCTCACCAGTTGGCTTGGTGTCGGCAGGGTCCTCTCGGACTCGGCAAGTGGCACCGCCGCTGGTGAGTACGCCGCATGCGTTGGACAAAATATATGAACATAAACGCATTGCGGGCGTACTATAGGGCGAAAGGGAAGAAACTGGAGGGACAGCGTATCGGGCTCGTATGCACCGCTTTTTGCTGAGCTGGAGCCGTCTGTTCCCGTCACAGAGCAAACCCGCAGACCGAGTTCGGTACATCATACGCTCGAAAATATTTGATGATGCCGAACTCGAACGACTACGGCGTGAGGCTATTCCCTCATCGAATGAACCAGCTATAGCTGGGGATGCGGCTCCTAAGGCCATAGACCAGCAGCCATATGTGAAGCCGCCATGGATCTTCCCGCTTTGGTTGATTCAGGCGATGATGGAATGGTCACCCAAGAACTAGAGCAGATGAGAGTAAATTGGAGGAGGCGATTGTGGAAACGCGCTGTACGCCTCGAAAATCGACCGCGACTCCACGCATAACCCTAAGCAAGCGGAATCGGGATGTCGTGACGGCCCTGAACCCATTGCTGGCAACCTTTTTGAAACCAGCCGGGACCTTTGCGATACGGACTCAATACTCTTTGGCGCCGCATTGGCCGTTTGCCGTATTGTTGGTGCCAAACTTCCACGTCTGGACGTGCTACTGGGCAAAGTAGCGCTATCCCAGCCTGGCGAAGAAGAATTGAGGACCGTATCGCAAAGGCAAGGGCCCTCATCGGCAGACTGATAAGCTTCAGGTCGGGCAATAATAGGCCGAATTGTGCGCACCGTCAGGATGGCGTTTGCTGGGACAAATATCAGTTTGTCTCAGCCGGATATAACGCAAAACTGACGGAGCGCATAGACGACCTGAAGCAGAGAATCGCTGCTTGGGGGAAGCGGATTCGGCGATATACCGAGAGGTCGACACGGTTCAACCAGAATCGTCTCTTCCAGAGTGATCAGAAGAGTTCTATGAATCATTGGAGCGGCCGATGGTACGTGGAACGGGCTCAGCACCAAATCAGGCTGACACTATCGCATTCTGGCGCGGCCTATGGTCAGAGCCCGTAAACCACAGCGAGGGCCCTTGGACGGAAGTTGTGGCGAGTTAGTGTGCGGGTGTTACGCCCATGGACCCCGTCATCATAACGCCGGATGACGTAGCTGAGGCGGTCCGTGGGGCTCCGATCTGGAAAAGTCCGGGACTCGATGGACTGCATCACTACTGGCTGAAGGGGTTCATGGTGTGTCACGCTGTGCTCGCCCAATAGTTTCAAGCGGCTCTCGACCAAAAGTCACTCCTTAGCCTCTTCACTACTGGGATCACTCATTTGGTTCCTAAAGACCGGATTCCACAGACCCGAGCAAATACCGCCCCATAACCTGTCTACCTACCATATACCATACCACATACCATAAGACACTAACATCCGTTTTGAGCGCGAGAATCACTCGTCACCTGAACGCAAATCACGTGATGTCGCGCGCTCAAAACGGATGTCGGGGCGGTGGTCGGAACCAAGGAACCACTCCTCATTGACGCGGTCATTGGCAAGGTGGTTAAACGTAGCCGTCGGAACCTCTCCGCCACCTGGATAGACTAAAAAGGCATTCGACTCGGTGCCTTATACATGGCTTAAGAGGGTCCTCGAGCTGTACAAGGTTGACTGTACAGTTCGAGACTTCCTCGGGCAGTGTATGGGGCAGTGGAGTACGATCCTTTGTCATCTAGGCGAGCAGATGACGGCTGCGGAGAACCACATAAGGATAAGAAGGTGTATCTTCCAGGGCGATTGTTTGAGTCCAATCTGGTTTGCCTCTCCTGAACCCTCTCAGTACCTTACTGGAGGACTCCGGGAGGGATTTCAGCTTCGGAAGGAGGTACAAAGTGACCCACCTTTCTATATGGATGATCTCAAATTATTCGCCTCCAGTCGCTCCATCTTATGGAATTGCTAAACATCACTTGTGATTTTAGTAATTCTATTAGAATGGAGCTGGGGGCGGATAAGTGTGCGGTCCTCCATGTTGCTAACTCTGAGGGCATAGACTTATCTATGCCCATCAACATAAGGACCCTTTCTGAGGCTGAAACATACCGATACCTGGGTATGTCACAGAACATCGGTATCGATGAGGCGGGTATGAAGCAGTCAGTTTGCGATATGTTTTATGCACGCTTGACCAAAGTGCTTAACAGCCTTTTGTCCGGTGTTAATAAGACACACGCATATAACGGTTGGGTCATGCCTATTCTCATATATACCTTTGGCATACTTAGGTGGACTCAAACTGAACTTAACGCCCTGGATAGAAAAGTCCGACTACTATGACGTCCCATAGGATGCATCACCCGAGATCGTCGATTATGAGGCTGTACTTGCCGCGGAAACATGGTGGGCGTGGCTTTTAAGCGCGTTTACCATGCATAATCGCGAAGTGCAGCCTGTAATTACTTTCTGACGAGATCGGATGATCCATTCTATAGGGACGTCATTTCTTGTGATAAAGGACTTACCCTCTATCTGGCCAACGAGCAATGGCAAGACCCGGCAGTAGAGCATTTCCGACCGGGAGACCGTATGGAAGGAGAAGGAGCTCCACGGGAGGTTCTACAAGGCTCTACATGTGCCTTTCGTAGACAAAGTTGCCTCCCCCCACTGGCTACATTTTGGTGACCTCTTTGGGGAAACCGAGGGTTTTGTCTGTGCGATACAGGATCAGGTTATTAAGACCAACAACTATCGGAGATACATCCTAAGGATGGCACCGTCGACATCTGTCGAGCTTGTCGCCATCCCGGTGAGTCACTAGGCATGTCATCTCCGGTTGTTCGGCGCTTTCTAACCTGAGTACTTGCACAGGCACAACTTAGTAGCCAGAATTTACACCGAGCTCGCTCTGAAATACGGTCTCGTGGACCGGAAACTGCCGTATTACAAGTACTTTCCGGAAGCCGTGCTCGAAAATGACCGCGCCAGGCTCTACTGGGACCGGTCCATCATCACAGACAGGACTATTCTTGCGAATAAGACTGATATTGTGCTGATGTACCGGGCACAGTCAAGGATATTTTTGGTCGACATCACCATTCCGTATGACGAGAACCTCGTGAAAGCCGAAACAGATAAGCGAACAAAATATCTGGACCTGGCTCACGAGGTGACCGACATGTGGGGTGGACTGCCGATCGAAATTATACCTGTAGTCGTCTCTGCGAACGGGTTAATCCCAGTCAGCCTCTCCGGGTCATCTGAGGCGACTGGGACTCCGTGACGGACCGCTCAAGCTCAAATGCAGAAGGCGGTGCTCCTCGATACCGCCCATCGTCCGCCGGTTTCTCTCCTTTCCCCTAACCCTCGGCCGTTTGGTCTCCCTGCCGAGGGTTTCCATCTAGTTGGGTTTTTTTATTTATGTATTATTTATTTATTTATGTTAGTATATTAAATATATATTTATGTTTATTTATTATTTCCTTTAAAGTATTTAGTCAGCCCAACCAGATGAGAATACTATATAAATACCCCAAAATACGAGGGTGGATTGAAAAGTACTCGGCCTAACACAGATCCATTCAATTCTAAAATCAAATCTACCCACATTATTTAGTTCAGTTCAGACTAGTTCATTGTGTGAAGTTCGAAACGTGTGCGATAATTAGTTGTGATTTTATAAATTTATTAACAAAGTAATCGGACATAATTTCCGCGAATGGAGCAAATCGAGCAGCGTGCCGTCATTAAGTACCTCCATAAGAAGGGCTATCATCAAAAGCCATCCATGATGACATGGTCAGTACATTAGCGATTGTGCTCTGTCATATTCATCCGTCAAAAATGGATAGCAGAATTTAAGCGTGGTAGAGAGAGTGTGAAAGATGAACCCCGCTCTGGAAGGCCTTCGACGTCAACTACTGACGAAAATATTAAAAAGTACTTGATTTAATAATGGGAGACCGCAGATTAAAATTAGAGATAGCCGAGATTATAGGCATCTCTTATGAACGAACTCAAAACATCATTGTCAACGAGTTGGGTTTCCACAAGGTGTCTGCGAGGTGGGTTCGCGACTGCTTTCAGTTGAACAAAAAGGACGCGATTGACTATTTCACGCGACTGTTTGGAGTTATTTGAAGCCGATGCAGATGATTTTTGAATCGTTTTGTTACTATGAACGAAACATGGGTTCATTACTGTACACCGAAACAAAACAACAATCAAAACAGTGGAAGACCTGGTTCACCACCCCTAAAAGGCTAAGTCGATTTTGTCGGCAAATAAGGTGATGGCTTCAGTATTCTGGGACTCGAAAGGTGTGATTATGATTGATTATCTTGAAAGGAGTCAGACTATAAACTCTGATTACTACTGCACCTTACTACGTCGTTTACGAGAGGAAATAAAAGAAAAACGTCGAGGAATGCTCAGAAGAAAAGTCCTGTTTCATCAAGATAACGCCCGTCATCACGTCAGTACAGTCAATGGCTGAAATTCACAACTGTGGCTTTGAACTGTTACCGCATCCGCCGTATTCACCTGATCTGGCACCATCAGACTTCTTTCTGTTCCCTAACCTAAAAAAGCACTTGGGAGGTCAAAGATTTTCGACAAACGACGAGGTCAAAGCAGCTGTAGACGCATATTTTGACTCTAAGGAAGAATCATTTTTTTTCAACGGTCTAAATGCTTGGAAGGAGAGGTGGCAAAAGTGTATTGAACTTGATGGTGATTATGTAGAAAATAAAAATATTACTGATTTAGTATGTGTTTATTTTCTTGGTTAGGCCGAGTACTTTTCAATCCACCCTCGTAATAATGATATATAATGAATTAAATATATAATGAATTAAATAATGATTTCATTTAATTCATTATATATTCATATTCATGGTGAAAATTCAATTTTTTTTTATTGAAACAAAATCTACACCTTGTACATACATTTACTAATATTTATAAACAAGTTTCTGACATGTTATGTAATATAGAAGCCTTTATAGATTTACATTTTTTTTGCAAAATTTAAAAAAAAAAATTTTTGTCTTCAGCATTGTTAACAAATAGTTTACAGTGTATAGCATAAGATACGTTTAACTGCGTCGATGTTGTAAGTACTGTTTATTCATATTACTGTTTACTGTATTGTATCTATTGCGGAACCCTATCATTTAAAAAAAATAACTATAAGTTGCAAAAGAAGGTGAAAGTAAGATTATTAATATTAATTTAGGTACAGTACATATTGACAAATGATTACCGTTTTTACACGGTTATAGCTCGAGGTTTTTTTACTTTTAATGGACATGAAATTACAGTATCTAAAAATAGACATATTATACACTAACGTGAGGTCCGATTTATGTCAGCTCGAGGTAAATATTTATAAGAAGGTAAGCATAGCCATTCAGCGAGGAAACGTATCCATCGTTCTAAGCACTTTTCCGCGAGAAGTAAAGCTTTACAATAATTTAAGTTGTATAATGTTTACATGTTTTCAAAATTTAATTTTGTGTTTATATTTTCAAAATATAATATAACAATCTACGTATGTCTTATTACTGATAGGCCTTCATTTATTTCTAAGAGGGTTACAACTAGCAAATATATACCCCGAAATACAAAAAGTATGTCGATGGACTTCATATCCTCGAAATGTTTGTATTTCTCAGATATGCAATTTTCCTTCACCGGCGAGCATACTCGTATAGTAAATCAAAACTTCAAATGGCAATTATAAATTTCTTTAAAATATTAGTGGAACTTAAACTGGATATGCTAGTTATTAAAATTAAGCCATGTGTTTATATACTCTGAGCGTTTAACGTTTTTTGTAGAAGTATATTGTGATAAGTAGACAAACAGTCCATATGATGGTACAAGTAAATGAAATACGGTGGTCCGTAGACCGTTATAAAATGCAGGTGCATTGTCAACTCTGAAAACCAAGATAGAAAGACTATTTTAGCAAAAAAGGGTCTCCGGTTCAATCATCATCATTGTAGCCTTTCTAAAGTCCACTACTGAGTATAGGCCTCCCCCAAGGAATGGCCACAATGCAATTGGCCGGCCGCATAGCGAACTGATAACTGATGGGGAAGAATGCGGGAATTCCATGGATTGGGCTCTGGACCGTGTTTCATGGTATTTATTTGCATATCATGTAAAAAGATATACGTGCATTTAGTGAATGAAAGACCGCTGCTAATTTATATACTTATATGTAAAAATGGCATAGTTAACGTTCCGTACGACTCTGACTATGATAGATCGTAGTGAAGTAACGAAACGTGCACATTAACTGTCATTCAAAATTGATATACGATGACCTCCAGCTAGCTACTGCTTGGCTTGAAGTATGTATATAATATTGACAAATGTTCTGTGTTCATTTTTCAATTTTCTGTGTTCACCATGAGACATTAATCAGGAAGCTACAGTACTATGGTGTCAAGAACACAGCGCTTAAACTTATTATTTCATATCTAAGTAATAGTATACAGAAAGTTATTATCAATGGTAAAAGTTCTTCCGGGTCACCTGTACTAATGGGTGTCCCTCAGGGCTCGATTTTCGGCCCATTTCTATTTCTGGTATATATTAATGACTTACCTTCCCTTGTAGGGGATAATCATGATATAGTATTATTTGCTGATGATACTTCCTTGATTTTTAAACTTAATCATTTAAATGTGACGAAGTGAATAATGCTATATCAAAATAAGTGCATTGGTTTAACGTTAATAATCTACATTTAAACGGAAATAAAACTAAATGTATTAAATTTACAACAACGAATGTTAAAAATCTGGTACCAATGTGTTTTAAATGGGAAGAACTGAGCCCTGTTGAATCCACTGTTTTTCTTGGCATCACCTCGACGCAAAGCTTCAGTGGGGCCCCCATATATCCAAACTAGCAAGCAGACTAAGTTCTGCAGCCTATGCTGTAAAAAAATTAGAGGTCTCACTAGTGTCGAGACAGCTAGACTAGTTTATTTCAGTTATTTCCATAGCATAATGTCTTATGGGATTTTGCTATGGGGAAATGCGGCTGATTCAGAAACTATTTTTGTTTTACAGAAGAGGGCCATTAGAGCTATTTACAACCTAAAACCGAGAGAGTCTCTTAGAGATAAATTTAAAGAAATAAATATATTAACTTTGGCCTCTCAGTATATTTACGAAAATTTAATGTATGTTCACAAAAACAAAGGTAGTTTTAGTAAAAAAAGTGATATACATTCTGTAAACACTAGGAACAAGCACAAGCTAGTGATACCAGTTTCTCGACTCCACAGAGTCAGTAATTCATTCTTGGGGCTATGTATACGCTATTACAACAAGGTCCCGGAAAGTGTACAGGCTCTCTCTATTACCAAGTTTAAATGTTTTGTTAAGCTGAAACTGTATAAAAAGGGTTATTATAGTATAAATGAATATATAATTGATAATAACCCCTGGGAATGAGGTGGTCGCTACCAAGCAGTTTCTAAAATAAATTTTGTACTTAAATAATTTGTACAACCATTAATGTAAAATTTACTTTTAAAAAAAAAATTCCGCTGGGTTTCTTGCTGGTTCTTCCCAGGACAGAGGTTTTTTTTCGAACCAGTGGTAAGGTAAAGTAAAAAATGACTTTCAATAAGAATTACACTTGTAATCTATATTGAATAATAAATTATTCTATTCTATTCTATTCTATTCTATTCTATTCTATTCTATTCTATTCTATTCTATTCTATTCTATTCTATTGAATTACAGACATAGTTGCATATTACTGTAATAAAACTAAGACCTAATAAAATTGAAAATAAAAGCGTGCATATATGACAGTCGTAACAATAAAAATGACAGCGTTTCTTCTTTACGAACAGCCTGCATCGACCACTACGATGGATTCGGGTTTTATTAACCGTAACGTTCAAAAAGCTGTGAAATCTCTAAGGGTCGGTTTTTTAATCCTCAGATAAAATTTATTCATAGCATAAAATACAACATAGACAAATTAAAAATTACAGTTGTATGAATAAAACTGTTCAATTGTTTCAGTTTTATATTCGGTCAGGTTATAATTTATTAGGTGAATAACTTTTGTGACGATTGAAAATCAGCCTTAGGAAGTTTAAGTTGTAAGAAAATATCAGTTATTATACCAATGCTTGTCTCGTTGGTCTAGTGATTGTAAGCGCGATTGCTGATCATAAGGTCCTGGTTTCGAATCCCAGACTTGGACCAAACTCAATTATTGGATTTCCCTGACGAGAAATTCTCAGTAGCAGCCCGGAGTCAGGGAGTTGGCGGGGTTATACTCGTGCCTCGAAAAGCATGTAAAGCCATTGGTCCTGCGCTTGATTTCTCTCCGGTTTTAAAGGATTGCCGTCCCATCGGACTATGAAAGTGAGGGAATATAGAGTGCACCTATGCATGCGCATACATCCGTGCTCTATAATCCTGTTCTGAGCAAATGATTAATCTCCGTAGTGACTGACCGCCGTAACCAAAATTCTGTCTGGTGGACATTTTTAACCCATTAACCTATTTTTACTGCTTGGTAATAGTATATCTATTGTTGCATTTCGGTTAGGAGAATAATAGTCAGTACTTTCATGTTGAATATATGAAAGTCAGTATTTTCATGTATCCAGTAGACAATAATTTCAGGCTGTGAGTCGTCTTGATTTAAAGACCAAAACACAACGGACTGGTGAAAGATATTTTGACTTCTTTCTTTGAAGTTGGTTGCAAGTGTCCATGAGCTATAGCAATGAAAATAAAGCGAATACAAAACTTTTTAAAAGCGAGGATAGTTTGCAAAAAAAAAATCAAGTAAAGAAGAAGTATAAAATAGTAATAATTCAGGTATTTAATAATGTCCTCCAGATCGCCAGATCCAGATTTCATCTCGACTCGGGAACCCATGATCCAGCAACCGCGTTTATGACCTGACTAGACCAATTAGGTAGTCAAATTCATGAATTTAAAACTTCTATGAAACATTTTGGTTTTAGCGGGAACTTGGTTGCCGGCTGATCGCTGCTCCTGTATTATTGTATAAATAATGGTTTAAAGTGCATTTTGATACGTAACAGTGGTGTGATTTTGTGTATTAAGTGCCTGCGCATGTGAACTTGTACTGGAAACAATGAAACATGTGAACCTCAAGCTATTGTGTCTACTTCGGTGCCTTGAGATACTACCGTTATCGATTGTCTGCTAGGTCGATCTGTCCTCAAAATCTTCAAAACAAAACCGCAATGTGCAGAGTTACCAGATAGAAATTTAAAAAAATAACAAGCATAAAAAATATTGTTTTTGTGCACTCTCGCGATCAATTCACGTCGCAGATTACAATCCTCCCACACAAAAAAAAATTGTGACAGTATTATATTGAAAAATTGAAAAAGCCTGAAATTTCCAAAATTTGACTTCTTGTCAGGATACCCAAAAGTCCTGATATGTCAGGACGAATCCTGACATATGGTTTTTTAACAAATTGCTATAGAGGATTATTTAATATTACTTAAAACTGGCATAAGTACAACCGTACGAGTCTATTACCAAAGAAACATGATTTAAGCCGCGTTTTGTCGGACGCAAAAACGTTCGTGGCTTAAAAACCCCATACGAGAGCGACAGCATCGGCCATTAATCTCAAAATTATTTAAATAAAAAAGGATACTACTCGGTAACTTCTTACTATCAGAAACCATTCTGGAGGCCAATTGCCAAAAATAACAAAGGTGTGATCGGATGCTCAATATGCTCTCCTTCTTACGCAACCAATCATTATCAGCAATGAAACAGCGCACTGCACCATACATTCAGTATATTGCAATACAGTTCGACCAACTGTAACATGTTCTTGTCACAATCACATACCGATGTAACGTGAAGGACCCAATTACATGATAACACTAAAGTATGCAAACCAAAAGCAACACTACCCATCTTAATGTAGCACAGGGCAGCCTCTCAGCAACACGATCTTCCTTGCCTTATCTAGAAGAAATACCCTAACGGGCATAATAACGACAGTGAGACTCGTAGAATTACCGACTGATCCCTCTTAGTCACCTGCGCGATACTTCATACTACTAGAACGAGTGGGAGATTACAGTTCTACCCTCATTTGTTCGTATTTCCTTTAATTTTTTACCCTTATTCCTAACACGACCTCTCCTGACAGGAGACCGTCATCGGTTTCCCTTTAGTTTTGTAACGGACGCACTGGGTGTCGGCGCGGAAGGTCCCACTATTCTAGACATTCCCGAATGGTGCTCTTCCTCTACATCCTAACCCAAACTTTTAGCATCAATTAGCTCAGATCTTAGAGACTGTCAATTTACGACTTGGGAATCCTCGGTAGTGAACTCTTCGTCTTCAATGTCTGCATCTGTTCACAAGAAATACCACAACTATTATGTTTACGAAAACATTGGTTCTACGTTAGCACAACGTATCGTCTGATTAATTCAAAGGCACTACGTTCGCATAACTTAACATCCACTTAAGTCATAGGTACGATGTTAGCATAACTTATGCTGGGCGTGACAGAGGCACGACATTAGCTTGTCTGCCTTCTACTTTTGAGAAAGAGGCACAATGTTAGCGTATCTCAATATTTCTCTTTCTATTTGCAGTTTTTATTATTCTCTTATTAGCATTTTCAGTTAGCTATTTCTGACGCATGTGTAACTAACTACACACCCTTAAAGTAAGCATGGGGCAAGCACACACCTCGGGCGTCCACTCGCCCCTCTAGGGTACCATAAACTCTGCAGCAGCACATGTGGTTTTCCAATATGCGCCAGCTTCAATCTTACCAGGACTCAGCCGCACCTGACCATCTCCAATTAGCCGTCACGACATCGTCCTCATTGATCATTGTTGTAGCGACTTCTACAAACCTTCCGACATTAACCCCCAATTTTGTCGACTACATAATATTCAGAGTAAACTGTAACACTTAAAACACATTAGAATACAAAAAAAGGCTACTTACTTTTTTCAATACATAGCACGTTAAAGTTAAACATTTTTTTGGTACATCGCTTAAACATTTCGAACTGGTTGAAAGCATTATTTCTCCAGGCCGGAGTGATCAGCTATGGTTCTGTTCCCGGCGAGGGGCTAAAAATGGAGTGTTGGTTTAAATGACTGCTGCTGCTTTGCTGGTTCAGAGTTATTAAAAGTATGATTTTACGTAAATTAATGGACAGCATGAGGCGGTGCGAATTTAGTAATTCACGATACTGCAAATGCCCCTAAATTCATGCTACAGGAAGCTTTGAAGGAATGCATGTATCTGCTAATCTGCCTCGTTTATCTAAGGCTGCGGCCACGCTGGTTGGATGCCGGCTGTCTTCACACATATAAACTTCACAGATTATTGCGAAATATAGTATTATACAAATGTCTATATATTTTACTATAATTTTGTATAATTTAATATCTAAATTACACCACGGCGGAAGCGATGACGTGAGATATAGGCGGTGCGGTTGGTTGTGATTTTCGATCAAAAACCATTCTGGAGGCCAATTGCCAAAAATAACAAAGGTGTGAGAGCGGATGCTCAACTTGCTCTCCCGCTTACGCAACCAATCAATATTAGTAATGAAACAGCACACTTCACTGTATATATATAAATATAATGGGGTGAATCGCTGGCCGCGTACAAATGAAAATTATTCTTACACTAACAGTCGCGATTTTTTATTACACTAACACATAAATATAAAGTCATAAGGAGAACGCAACGTAAGTTCTTAACAAGAAGGAAAAAGTACAGAGATAGAGAGAAGCTTAAAATAGGACATCAAATTAACGAAGGCACACGTAAATAATTTTTAAAGCGTCTGCAAAACAATGCGACAATCTCTCCACGCCGAAGCACGTAAGCGACTGGTGGTGCGCTAGCACCGACGCGCTGGCCCGCAGCCACTGCCTTACGAAATTACCTACCATATATGCTCTTGTATCGACGATGCCGCCGGGATTGAACCTACTAAACGTCGACCAACTAATAAGAAGGGTGTATAGTCTAAATGCGTGTGTGTGTGTGTGTGTGTGAGTGATTGTATGTTTGTGTGAAATGTACGAGAGTACCCTACATCACCCCCTCCAGAGACCTGGTTGAGGGCGATAAAAATCAGTGAATTTCATCCTACGCCCTGAACGTGTTGTATATTCATTCAAGTTTTAGTTTTGCACATGACCTTCATTTGGGGCTTCTGATACATAGACTGGTTTAAGTTGATAAACTGACACTATGGGTTATTTGCCGTTAGTTAATATATTGAAGGTTTGTTGAAGCCAACACTTTGTGTGATCCACTATATGCGGACTGAAGGGATCCACGAAATGCATCCTCCCGTAGGAAGACGTGTTCGATGTTAGCGAGGTCTTAGGAAATAACAACTTTGTTACTATTATGGCGATACGCTGGCACTGGGTGTAAGTTTTGTGTGAAACTGCGTAAGCGAGATATTAACTCAGTCAAGTCCGCTACGCTGTTGTCCTGAGTCTTAAATAAGTCACCAGGTAGCCTTAACGATTCGCCATATAGTAATTCGGCAGAAGACGCCTGTAAATCATCCTTAAAGGAGCTGCTTAAGCCCAGTAATATCCATAGATATATAATCGGTCCACTTGTCTCGTGCGTGGCACATTATTGACGCCTTCATTTGCCTATGAAAGAGCTCCACTAGATCATTACATGCGGGGTGGTAAGCAGTCGTGCGTCGGTGTTGAAAACCCGCTATTTTTTCATAGTGTTGAAATAGCAGTGTGTTATTTCGGAGCTGCTCTATATATAGCGCGTTAACTTCAGAACTTTGATAGCGCGATTTAGGCTTCGGTGCGCTTCGCTTACGGCGCGACGACAGCGCCGCCACAACCGCAACTGAATGTGCAAGACCAATGATCGACCTTAGTGGCGCACCTTGAGCAAAACCTATTGCTATTACTAGCACCGAAAAACGATAAAGTATAAGGCGTGTAATACGAACCATTGGCTATTTGACAAGCTACCAAAGAGAATACATGACCAACAATTGTTTTATGTGTTTCCGAGGCACGGGGTAAAACATCGCCTACTTTCTGACTTGAGGCTGCTAATGTGGAATTTCTTGACGAAAAAACCCATAACAGGTTTTTGCCTGACCTGGGATTTGAATCCGAGACTACATGATTAGCAGTCGCACTTACGACTATTAGATCAACAAAGCAGTTACTTATTTAACAAATTAAAAAAAAAACATAAAAAGGAAATAAAAGGTCAAAAGGCGTTATAAACATCGAAACTTTGGTCGTACTATCCACACAAAAAATATACGTTTTTCAGAAGAAATTACTCCTTGGTATCAATAAAACCGTACCTTTTTAAGTTAAGATTTTAGTAGAAGTCTTATACCATTTTTAACTAGAAATGGAAAAAAACTACTGACGTAGTTTCAAGATAGCGATTGTTAAAACTAGTCCCTCAGTCCACACGTTTTCTGTTATATATTTATTATAAGCGTGTGTAATTTGACGAAAGGTTGGAATTTTGAAAATGTACTTATGTATCATTAAAAAGTCTCGTATACCCATATGAAACGTATTGCCTGTACCAAGAGCAATTAATCAGCATACAGTTTAATTTAAAAAGTATATATTTTATGTTTTATAGCAAAATTAAATTTTCGAAAATTAAATTTTCAAAAAATTATTTATAAATTAACTAATCGTAAAAGATGTAGAGCAATTACGGATTCTAAGGAAGCATTTAAGGAATAATTAATTGGCATGCAGTTTAATTTAAAAAAAGATATTTTATGTTTTATAGCAAAATTTAATTATCGAAAATTTAATTAAAAAAAATGATTATAAATGAACTAATAGGAATAGACGTAGATCATTAATAGAATCAGGCGTTACTTTGCGGAAATCCATTATATTAAATTTGGAAAAATTTACTTTGCCAATATCCGCTCAATAAAATAAAATGATGTGTCTTACCTAGTTTGAAGAGCACCTCCCGCCTTCCCTCAATTGCGTGCACTATCCCCGTCACCACTAATCCCAGCACCGTTGCAGATGGATGCCGGCATAAAGTCACTACCTACCTTAGATGAGCTGATTACTCTTACGCAAAAACACCCTAAGGCAGCTGCTGAATCCTAAACTGGAGGCGAGCGCATTGCAGGAAGCGCTTTATCGTCGCAACCCAATTCTAAGCCACTTAAATAACTACGCAGTATTGCGTTTTATTGTCTTAATTCTCCTTTTTCCTTTAACTACAACTTTAAATTTATTTAATATTGTAGTATTACTTAGTATTATTACTTTCTATCCACCGTATTAAAACTTGCTTTTCTTTTATGTAACCTTAAGCTTGTTTCTTTCTTATTTATTTACATATTTTTTATATTACTGCATTTATAATTTTAATATAGTTATTCGTTTTACATCATTTATAAAACTTGTACATATTCACTTTAAATTTTAATTACATTTTAGGTTAAGTTCTACTTTGTTTTTGTATTAAGTTGTCTTGTTTTGGTCATATTTTGTCCATAGATTAATAGATTTGTACTCTGTAGCAAGTGCATAGTGCAAGTTACTTTTGTCGCTGGGAAGGTTTTTTATTAATACATGGCCATGGATGGATACAAAGTCTTTTGGACACAGTATATTACATATAGATGAGTTCCGATGATGATTCTTTTCTCTCTGCCAACGAGTTTTGTTCATCAAATGACAGTTATTGCTCTATTACTGAAACGCTAGGGGATTTTGTGCGACATAAATTCGATCAATCCCGCTCCTTGTTTAATGTTTGCCACATTAATGCACAAAGCGTACCTAGTCACTACAGTGATCTGACTGAGGATTTCTCTGACGCTGATGTTCATGCCATCTTGATTTCGGAGACTTGGTTTAAGCCCCATCTTCCTTCTACCTCTTACCCTCTCTCTGGCTTCAGTTTAATACGCAACAATCGAATAGATAGAAGAGGGGGTGGGGTCGCTATATATCTTCGTTATGACATCTCTTATAAAATTCTAGCTTTTCCCCCATATTATACTGCATCTGCAGAATTTCTTTTCCTTGAAGTTTCCGTAAAAGGAGCTAAATTCGTACTTGGTGTAGTCTACTGTCCTCTTTCTGTCGATTATTTTTCCAGTCTTGAAACGATTCTGGAATCCTTGGGGTCAGAATACTCACATCACATTATCATGGGCGATTTTAATACAGATCTCCTGACTCTGCACTCAATCCGTTTATCTAAACTCCTTCAAATTGTCGAGTCGGTTGGCCTCCACATTTTTCCTTTACAAGCCATTCACCACAATATTGATGTGGAGGATACCTGGCTTGAGTTAATACTTGCCTCTGCTCCTTCTCTTGTCTTCTCCCACGGTTAACACTTTGCACCTGCTTTCTCCTATCATGACCTCATTTTCCTTTCTTACGTTCTAAAACCTCCTAAACCTCAAGCTAAAACTCTTCACATGCGTTTTTTTGGTCGCTTGGATGTTGACAAGCTCTGTATGGATGCATCCAAAATAAACTGGAACAGCGTGGTTTCTGCACCCACTGTGGTCGAAAAAGTTGGGGCTTTGAATGAAGCTATCCTTAGATTATATGATGCACATGCTCCCATTAAAAAAGTGAAGCTCAAGCGTCCACCTGCGCCATGGATGACGACTGGGGTTCGATTGCAATGAGACGTAGAGATCAGGCTTTCGGCAAATTTAGAAAAGATCGATGTGATCAAAACTGGACTCTTTATAAAGTTGCAAGGAATCGGTGCAATCAGATGATACGCAACGCCAAACGCCGATTTATCCTTAGTAACATCTCATCTTCTTCTCCTGCTAATATCTGGAAGTTCCTTGGCACCGTACCGTATCGGTAAACGACACCGTTGTGAGTTTCAGAAGACGATTGGTCTGGATGATATTAATTTTCATTTTGTCTCCAACAGTCCTCTTGATCACGAGACCAAGCGTCTTACTGTTGAACACTTAATAGGTTTACCTCGTCCCGACATTGATCTCTTTCAATTTTCTCCAGTATCTCTGGATGAGATCAAGAAGACAATCCTTTCCATTAAATCTAATGCTGTAGGTTGCGACAACATCAGCCGACGGATGATTATCTATATACTTGACCATATTGTCCCAGTTATCTCGCACATCATTAACTTCTCTCTGGATTCTGGTGATTTTCCTTCACTGTGGCGTAAGGCTTACGTTATTCCCTTACAAAAGATCCCAAATTCCACTTTATTCAATCATTTCCTTCATATCCATCTTCCCTTCTTATCCAAGGTCCTTGAGGCCTGTGTCCACAAGCAACTTTCGCAGTTTATCTCCTGTAATAACTTATTAAGTCCCTTGCAGTCTGGCTTTAGGCCCAGTCATAGTACCGTTTCCGCACTCCTGAAAGTAACTGGTGATATTAGGCATTGAGAGGACCAAAGTCACCGTGTTTGTTTTAGTTGACTTCTCGAACGCCTTTAATACCATCAGTTATGACATTCTAATTTCCATCCTTTCCCTTTCTCACCCGAAGCACTGGATTGGTTTTCATCATATCTTCGAGAGCGCCAGCAGTCGGTTTGCATCGATGAGCTATCAGATGATAGCTCATCGATGCGAACATAGCTGGCTTGACATACATGCTGGTGTTCCTCAATCTCCTTTGTTGTTTTCTATATTTATTATTCTCATTACCCAAAACCTTCAGTCTGCGTATCATCTGTATGCCGATGACTTGCAATTGTACACATAAGCAAGTATTGACAATATTTCTACAGAGGTGGACATAATTAACAGGGACCTTGAGTACATAAGGAACTGGTCTGACAGGTTTGGCCTAATGGTCAACCCTTCGAAGTGTCAGGCCATAATAATTGGTAGCCGTCGGATGATCCAGAGATTGAAAACAGAAGCTCTACCTCCTATCTTTTTTAATAGTACTGAGATTGAATTAATTATAAATCCTTCACAGTAGTATTAAATAATTTTTTAATACTACTGTGAAGGATCTAGGTTTATTAATTGATTCCACATTGAGTTGGAAAGCCCAAGCAACGACCGTTAGCCAGAAAGTCACCGGTACCCTGCGTTCTCTCTATCGTCTAAAAAATTTTCCATGTATTACAATTTTTTTATTATTTTTTGTTTAGTATTCGCATATTAACTTTTTATTACATTCATTTCTCATTCTATCTCTGCATCTTCCCAAGGTAGACTGGTAGAGAATGCCTTAGACATTAAGTCCGCCTATATAACACATGTGTATATGAAGTTTTAAATAAATAAATAAATAATAAAATGTACAGAAGGTCGAATGTCGGTTACGACGGTCCAACGGAGACTAGCCATCTGCGCAGAACAGGATTATAGAGAACGGATGTATGCGCATGCATAGGTGCACTCTATATTCCCTCACTTTCATAGACCGATGGGACGGCAATCCTTTAAAATCGGAGTGAAATCAGGCGCAAGACCAATGGCTTTACGTGCTTTTCGAGGCACTGGGATAAAACCGCGCCAACTCCCTGACTCCGGGCTGCTACTGAGAATTTTTCGTCACGGAAATCCAATAACTGAGTTTGGTTCTTTTGTTACAATTTAATCTTTTTAGGGCTGATTTTCAATCGTCACAAAAGTTATCCATCTAATAAATTATAACCTGACCGAATATAAAATTGAAACAATTGAACAGTTTTATTCATACAACTGTAATTTTTAATTTGTTTATGTTGTATTTTATCCTATGAATAAATTTTAACTGAGGATTGAAAAACCGACCCTCAGAGATTTCACAGCTTTTAGAACGTCACGGTTAATAAAACCCGAATCCATTGTAATGGTCAATGCAGGCTGTTCGTAAGAAGAAACGCTGTCATTTTTATTGTTACGACTGTCATATATGCACGCTTTTATCTTCAATTTTATTAGGTCCCAGTTTTATTACGATAATATGCAACTATGTCGTCTGTAATCCAATGTAATAACACCGCCATCCGATTAATTGTGAGATCTTTAGAGCAGTGATGGATTTATAATAAAGCACACTAGGCACTGGCTTAGGGCATCACCGCAGTGAGGGCACCGGTTATTAAACTTCCGTTAAAATCTATATGTTTCTTTGGAAAAAAATTATGTTACTAATCAGTAAAATAGAAATGAATCTCTCGATACTATAAATGATCTAAATCCATTAAGATTGGATTTGTTGTGAAAAATAATTCAAAATGGAAAAAAAATATGATATTTTTTTTTACGATATCAACATTCGCAATGTTTCTTCTCATATTTCACATTGCACTTATTTTCATTTGTTAGCAAATTGATAGTCAAAAGGAAATAGTACATCAGGTTTTGTATAGAATGCTTAAAAATATCATTTAAAAATTTAAAATATAGGGATATAACAGAGACTTAGCATTTAAAAAATCATGGAAACAGTATTCTTATTAGCTACAAAAGTATACCTTAAAAATTGTAACTATTTTCATCATTCATCATTACAGCCCTTCACAAGTCCACTGCTGAACATAGGCCTCTGCCAAGGCATGCCACAAAGCACAGTCCCGAGCCACCTGCATCCATTGACTTCCTGCATGCCTTACCAGGTTGTCACTCCATCTAGCCTGCCAGTGCGAGGATGTCACTCGAGAATCTTTCTTACACATCGGTTGTCGGTTCTTCAAGCTATTGGCCGGCCCATTGCCACTTCAGCTTACTAATCCGTTGGTCTGTCGGTTACTCTGGTTCTACTGCGGATATCCTCGTTTTTAAGTCTATCACGCAGAGAAACACCTTGCGTGGCCCTCTCCATAGCTCGCTGAGCGACCTTGAGCTTCCTCATACGGTCATCAATGAAGGAGCACGTCTCGGTTCCATAAGTCATCACTGGAAACACGCACTGGTTGTACAATCTTGTTTGAGGTTTCGAGGTATGCCTGACGAGAAGACGTGTCGTAATCTCTCTAACGCTGCCCAGCCGAAATGAACCTACTCCCAACAATTACCCGCGTAGGTGTGACATGGATGTTACACACGACTTCTGTTATGTCCATGTTCATCTTAAGACCTATATGCTGGGAGACACTATTAAGGTCACTGAGCATAGTGGTTTGGTCCTTCAGTGATTTTGCCATAAGGACTATATCGTCGGCAAATCGAAAGTGAGTGATGTACTCGTCATTGACGTTAATACCGTATCCTTTCTCACCTCTCTGCAGTTGGATAGGATTTGTACTCTGGTTTTCTACTCGGATAGCCATCGTAGCCCTAATGTACAAACACTTCAGCACTTCGACATACCAACAGTCAACTTGGCACCGCTAAAGGGACTGCAGCACCGCCTAAATTTCGACGGAATCAAAGGCTTTCTCATAGTAAACATACGAAGGACAAAGCGGCAGATTGTACTCTTCGGTCTTCTGTACAACTTGTCAAAGGTATCTATGTGGTCTATGGCGCTAAAGCCCTTTCGGAAACCGACTTGTTCGGGAGTCTAGAAGTCGTCGAGTCTGAGTCGTGCGAGACGATTCATAATGACTCGAAAACAGCACGTAGACACGGCTGAGAAGGGAAATCGGTCTGTAGTTCATAAAGAGAGCATTGTCGCCTTTCTTGAGGAACAAGACTACCGCACTTCTGCTCCACGCCTCCGAAGTAATGCCACCATGGAGGATGGAGTAAAAAGCATCTGAAGGACTTCCGGTTTTCCACCTTCTTTCAGAAGCTCCGCTGTAATTCCATCCACGCCCGGGGATGTGCTGTTTTTAAGGTGCTGGAGATTCATTTTAATCTCGGTCAGACTGACGTCATCGGAATAGTGTCGGATAAGACTTGCTGTTGTATCGTTACACACACCTGCGTGTGGCTCCAACGATGACGTGTACAGCTGCCCATAGAACCTCTCAATCTCACTCAAAATCTCAGGTGTCCCGGAAACGATGCTGCTACATTCGGTCTTCAGCTTCGACAGTTGGCTATTTCTGGCAGACATATCTCTGGCAAAGACTTTGGAGCCCTGGTTCCGCTCGATCACTTCTTCAATCCGAGCTGAATTATAGTAGCGTAAGTCCCGCCGCATGCGTTTGGAGATCTGTCTGTTCAGTTTTTTGTATGCTGTTAAATCTGCTGAAGACTGCAGCTTCATTTCCCGTCTAACAGTCATGAGATTCAGAGTGTGATCGGAGAGTTTTTTTTTCTTCTGCGATGGGTCTTGCAGAACTTAGCTCCCACCGCATGGACAGTTTCCAGAAGCTTGTCATTCATATCGTCCACTTCATTGCAGTCACTTGATCGCTGCCAGTTTTTACCTTCGCGGTCACTGAGACATCACTGAACAGTTGCCATCTGGTCGTCATAATGAAGTCAATCTCATTTTTTGTCGAACCGTCGGGGCTCGACTTTGTCCACTTTCTTTAGGGCCGCTTCTGAAAATCATCAGAAAGAGTTCTCTTCTCCATAAAGTCAGCCAGCTGCTGGCCCTTGGATTCCGTTGCCCTATCCCGAATTTCCCTACTTTAGATCACCGTTCTCTCTTGTGACTAGTTTTGCGTTACAGTCTCCCATTAACACCGTATAGCGGGTTTTGGAGGAATGCATGGCTCTAGAGATATCCTCATACATTTCCTCCACCTCCTCATCGGGGTGTGCCAAGGTTGGTGCAAAAACCTGTATGATCTTCAGCGAATACCGTTTGGTGATTTTGAATATAAGGTACGCAACCCTCGTCGACACACTCACAATCTTTACAACGTTGTTAACGAGAGACATGTGGACGATAAATCTGACACCTCCTTGGGACAGATGATCACACTCCCAATCTTCCCAGGATCTTCTCGTCAGTCCTAATAGTACGTGCGTTATATGTTGCCAGCTCGAGTCGTCTTAGGTGGCAACCGAACCTACACCGGAGATTCTTAGCACCCCCTGCCCCGTTACCATGGTCTGGCGACGTTACCATGGTTGCCACCGTAGCCAGGAATAGCGGGGCCACCGGGAACTGGGGGCCGTCCTTTTGTAACTCTCGTTATGGGGGTATATTGCCATAGTTGCTACGCTTGGCGAGCGGGTTGGCAAACGCAGTTTTTTATTGTTTCTTGCTGTTGTCAGAAAGATGCTGCTGCCCATCATCTGCATCAGTCTCCCGCTGTCGCCTCTTACGACACCCACGGGAAGGTAGTGGGTAGTTTTACTCAACACTACACGGGAAACCTAGTTTACTTCAACAAAAAACAAATATAAAATGAAAGACCAGAACACCATTTGCTATAAAAACCTAGGGCACAAAAAAGTTAAATCCGGCGTTACTTTAGAGTAATTAAATCTATAGTATTACGGCTTCACTTATAATCGTTGACTATCGCTTACATAAATTAAGTATTATTTGTCTCTATACCTGTCTCTTTTTATTGTCATTTAGTGAAGGGCAAGTCTAATCAATTATTAAATTTATGTTGATTTTTATGAGTAAGTCCGAAAATCTTTAAAGTAATTCATATCCTATTTATTTTTATATCATCTATATTTTAGTTATTGTTCGAAAATGTGTCTCCGAAACCGTGTTACTAATAAGCACCCCCATGTTAGTTATAATATACAACAATTTGTTACTGTTGGGTATGTTTAGATTATTATATATGCAAATACCGCCATGGAGGTTAATAAATCAGTTGTTGAAACCACCGCTCGCGTTTCACTACCTAATATATAACTGGCGACCATTTTAATAATATTATTAGTAAAAAAGTGTGATATTAGTATTAAATCACGATAATTACCGTCATACCTTTTGGAAAAATAGAAAGTTTCGATTTATCCTCTCGGAAATGGTCAGTTTACGTAAATCGTGTCAAGCAGTTTATCGCCTTGAACGAAATAAAAGAATCATTGTACGTGGCCACGTTAATTACCGTCGTGCGCGAAGCCACATATGATTTGATGTGTGACTTATGTGCTCCGAATAAGCCAGAAGAAAAATGTTTTGATGAATTAATCGACATGGTTCAACAACATCTAGAACCCAGGAGTTCTGACATTGCGGAAAGCACATATTAAGGCAGAGAAGGCAGAAAATTGGCGAAGATCTCGGTTCATATCTACAACATTTAAAACACCTCGCAAGTACGTGTAATTTCGCTGACAAATTAGAGGAGAATCTAAGAGATCAATTCATCTCCGGTCTTGCTAGTGACGAAATGAGAAATCGTCTCTTTGCGGAAAAGGAACTAGACTATAAGCGATCGGTGGAACTGGCGCTAGCGTAGGAGGCTGCCGAGCGGCACGCCGAGACGAGCGGCGTGGCGGCGGGCGCGTATGAGCGCGCGGGCGGCGGCAGCACGGGGCCGCTCGGCGCAGGCAGCGTGCACAGGATCGGCGCGCAGGCGGCTGCAGGCGCTGCCCGCGTGCGTGATTCGCGACAACAAGTCTGCTGGCGGTGTGGCCGGCCGCATTCGGCGGATAGGTGTCGATTTAAGCAGTTCAGTTGTGATGAGTGCGGTGTTAAAGGCCATTTGCAGGCCATGTGTAAAAGTTTGCGTGGTGATCGCTCGTCGGGCAAAGTGCCGAAACGTAATCAGTTTTTCTTGGAAACTGATTCCGAATCGGAAGACAGTGATTTCTTTAACATGTGTGTCGACGGAGCTAAGGACAACAATAATGCAAAATGTGCCACTGGTATTTGAAATCGATACAGGTAGTAAAATATCAGCAATAGATGAACATCTTTTAAAAAAATATTTTGGTGATTTTGAAATTTCAAGTTGCAATTTAAAGTTGAGATCTTATACCGGTGACTCGATCAAACCGTTGGGTTTTATCACTGTGTCCGCGCATTATTATAACTCTGATAACGAAATACGGGAGGCGCATGCACTGCCATTATACATAATACCGGGTGGCGGTCCTCCGCTACTCGGCCGAGCGTGGCTACGCCGCTTACAACTTAAGAGCATAAGCATAACACTAAACCACTTAAAAGATGAATTCACAGGTGATAAAACCAAACGCATGATTAATAATTTAAAAAATGAATTTGTTGACGTTTTTGCTCCGGGATTAGGTACGTGTACAAAGCGATTTACGTTAAAGTTAAAAGATAACGAACCCATTTTTTATAAGGCGCGTAACTTACCATTGTCCTTAAAGAAGCCAGTCGAACAGGAGTTGGAGCGACTCGTTAATGAGGGCACAATAGCTAGAGTAGAAAATTCGGAATACGGGACACCTATTGTACCGGTCATAAAAAAGTGCGGAAGTATTCGAATTTGCGGCGATTATAAAATAACAATTAATCCCAAATTAAAACGTGAACCCTACCCCCTACCGCGTATTGAGGAACTTTACGCAGTTTTGAGTGGTGGCACTATATTTTCAAAAATAGATTTGTCACACGTAGTAGGTAATATTAACGGAGGAATCGAGAGCATGTACAACTATAAGCACGCACGTAGCCACGTTCGAATATATCCGCACCCCGTATGGTTTAAGCTGTATACCGGAAAAATTCCAAAAATTGATGGAGGAGGTCGTTAGGGGCGTACCTATCACTGTCGTATTTCTGGACGATATTTGTTGTTCGGGGACGGAGGAAACTCATTTGAATATTTTGCGGGAAGTTTTTCGTCGGTTACAGACCGTAGGTTTAAGAATTAAATTAGAGAAATGTGAGTTTTTTAAAAATAGTGTCTGTTATTTGGGACACATAATTGAAAAAATGCTTACACCCAGATGATTAAAAAATTAAAGCTATTACTAACGCACCTCGCCCACAAGATATTCACCAGTTGAAAGCATTTTTAGGGCTTGTAAACTACTACGGTAAATTTATACCAAATCTAAGTAAAATATTACATCCTTTGTATAGCCTATTACAAAAAAATATTAAATGGTACTGGAGTCATGAATGCGAGCGTTAAGTAGCGATACATTTTTAGCGCATTATGACCCGTCATTGCCACTGGTCTTAAGTGTAGACAGTAGTGCTTATGGGGTAGGAGGAGTTTTGGCACATAGGTATCCAGATGGGTCTGAAAAACCAATTTGCTACGTTTCACGTACGCTTAATGAAGCCGAAAAGTCGTACAGCCAATTAGATAAAGAGGCGTTAGCGATTTTCTTTGGCGTTACGAAAAACCATCAGTATTTATTTGGTAGAAGTTTTATAATTCGAACTGATCACAAACCACTTTCGTATATCTTTGGAGAAAAAATCGGTATTCCACAAACTGCAGCTAGCCGATTACAGAGTTAAGCGACGCGACTGGCGGCTTATGATTTTACCGTTGTGTGGTTGAACTCGGCTCAGAACGCACCGGCTGACTGCTTGTCACGCCTACCACTGCCGCATGCTCGTACATGCGATTCCAGTACCCACTACGATTCCACAATATCATATTTGTTTTTTTGGAGAAAGATTTTCCTGTCAATTACAAAGATATCGCAGAGGCGACAAAAATTGATCCCATCTTACGAAATATTTGTAAATATATAATGTTTGGTTGGCCACATCATACAGACATGGAACAAGAAAAGGCATATTTTAATCGTAGAAATAATTTATTTGTAGAAAACGGATGTATCGTTTATAACTATCGAATAGTCATTCCGCCCAAGTTTCGCCAATATATCTTACGCGAATTACATGACGGTCACCTAGGAGTCGTAAAAATGAAAAACATTGCACGTAGTTACGTGTATTGGCCAGGGTTGGACACAGATATAGAGGAAATGTGTAAGCGTTGTGATGCGTGCCGTCAGCAGCGCGACGCCCCGCCGCATGTCTCGCTCACTCCTTGGGAGTTTCCGGGTCGCCCCTGGCAGCGTTTGCATGTCGATTTCGGAGAGTATAAGGGTAAACATTATTTGATTATAATCGACGCGCACAGCAAATGGATAGAAGTTTTTCATATGTACAGTACTTCTGCCAAAGTTGTTATCTCTAAATTCAGGGAGCTATTTGTACGATTTGGTTTGCCGTCGCAAATAGTAACAGATAACGGTCCGCCTTTCACATCGCTAGAATTGAAAGAATATTTCAATAAAAATGGCATTTTACATTCTCTCACCAGCCCGTATAGACCAAAAGGCAACGGTGTTGCTAAAAATGCGGTTAAAACAGTTAAAAACTGTATTAAAAAAGCTTATCACGAGGGGGCAAATATCGAACAAGCACTGTGTAAAATGCTGTTCCAATATAGGAATTGTGAACATGCTACGACGGGCGTTGCGCCCGCAGTTGCATTGCTAGGCCGCAGGCTGCGCGGCCGGCTCGACGCGCTGCGGCCGGACACCGCGGAGCGGGTGCGCAACAAACAGCTCGAACAGGTCGAGCGCACTGGCGGCACGCAACGCAACGTCGGTATAGGCGATCATGTGTACATACGAAATTATTCAAATAGGAGTGATAAATGGGTCGAAGGACAGGTCAGTGAACAAGTTGGCCCGAATTCCTACGCTGTTAACCTGGCGGCGGGTGGTAGTACCAGAAGACTCATTGACCAAATGTTAATCCCCAAGATACCTCATAAAAAGAGATATTCATTGACCTGTACTTCGACAGATACAAATGTAAGTAGAGATAGTATAACACTTACGTCAAGTACAGTGCTTCAAGTGCCAGATTCGCTGACCACGACGGACAGTACTATTGCTAGTCCGGCCTCTCAGCCGGCCACTAGTTCGGAAAACAGTGAACAGATTTCGAGTGAGACAAAAGAGAAAAATATTAACTCGTCTCCTTCTCCACCAATATTAAAACGTAGTTTACGTCCTCGTCGTGGCCGGCCAAGGTATTATAATATAAACTAATGTAATTTCTTATTTCAAATTATATGTCCATTAAGAGTTGCGGTAAAATATTTACTAGAATCAAACTTATTTTCTAACATTTAACTATTTATAAGCATTATTAGGTACAGAGGTGTTGGGTATATTTAGATTATTATATATGCAAATACCGCCATGGAGGTTAATAAATCAGTTGTTGAAACCACCGCTCGCGTTTCACTACCTAATATATAAATGTAACGAACTTAATCTTTTCACATATTGTAAGTTTTGGTGGCGTCATTTTTTCTATAATACATCGCACGCGACTATTTTTTTTTCTAAAATAGTGGTGACAAATGAACACACAGACCACCTGATGGTAAGTGGATTGTGTTGCCCATAGACATCTACATCTATCCTCAATTAAGAAACAAAATGCAGATTCGTTGTCACCCCTGAGAACTTAAATGGAATGCCTCGTTTCGAGTAAAAAGGATCTCTGGTTCTCTCTACACTCATCGTACGAAACACAGCACCATTAAGCTGCTATTTCACACTAGTACTTTGTGAGAGTGTGATCCTTCCCCGATTGAGTCAACCTATACGTGTTTTAACCCTAACATAGCTGCAGTACGGCTCTACCGTGTAAAATATATACTACGCCTACTATTTAGTAATATGTGACAGAAGATTAAAAAGGTCGTTATTATCACACAGTTATAAAATGAATTATATGTACACACTTCAAGCCAACAGCAGTCGCTAGCTGGTGGTCATCGTATATTAATTTGGAATGACCTATATAATACTCAGAGTGTCCGAATCCGTTAACTATGCTCTTTTTACATATAAGTGTATGTTACATGTAAAAATAGCAGCGGTTTTTCATTCACTAAATGCACGTATATCTTTTTACGTAATATGCAAATAAATACTATGAAACACGATCCTGAGCCCACATCCATGGAATTCCCGCATATCTTACCGTCGCGTAGCTCCAACTAATAGGGGCCGCTGCCAACCTTTCCTCCCCATCAGTTGTCAGTTTTTCGAGCTATGTGGCCGGCCAATTATCATTGTGGCATTTTATGTGGCCTATGTTCAGTAGTGGACTTGTAAAAGGCTGAAATGATGATGATGATTGAAGCGGAGACCCTTTTTACTGATATAGAGTTATTCCATCTTAAACCTCAGGGTTGACAATGCATCTGCATTTTGTTACTTAATGGAGTATAAACAAAGGTGTCCTCGCTTTTCACTCTTACTTCTATAATAGAACGTGACAGCTTAAAGAATAAGCGCTCGCCTCAAAATTTATAACTAGCAAATCGAGTTTTATTTTGACTAGAATTTTAAAGAAAATTTAAATTGACACTTTAAGTTCTGATTTATCACCTGCTCGGCGGTAAAGCAATTGCATGTCTGAGAATCCAAGCAATAGGACGTTTTTATATTATTACATTGTATATTGAAAAAGATAAAACAAAATTTATCATTAACATTACAACTTAAATTATTGTAAAGCTCTACTTCTCGCGGAAATGTGCTTAGGTTTATTTGTGTGTGCAAACGAATGTTCCCAATTATCTTCAAAACGGGTGGACCGATTTAGATACAGGTTTCTGTAAAGGGTTTGTGACTCATAGGTGGTGGTTCGTAGATAAGTGTTATGATGTTAACTCGCCAGGGGGCGCTGCGATAAACATTGTTGTGCAAACGAATGTTTCCATTTATCTCCAAAACGGTTAGACCGATTTTGATGCGGTTTTCTGTGAAGTATTAGTGACTCATCGGCGATAACTCGACAGAGGGCGCTGAAATATTTTTTTTTGTGCAAACGAATGTGTCCGTTTATCTCCAAAATAGTATGACCGATTTAGATACGTTTTTATGTATTCCAAATCCATTCTAAATCCAATGTGGGGGAGCATCCAAGATGGCAGATAAGTTATTTTTTATACACTCACATGATATGGGTATTAAATGGAAGGCTGAGAAGAATACGAGAAATATAATGATGTCACACTAAATCTAATATGGCGGACTGCCCAAGATGGTGGACTAGTTATTTTTATGCACTCCCATGATATTGGGTATCAAATGAAAGAGTTTGCTGAGAATATAAGATAAAATGACGTCACTTTAAATCCAAATGGTGAACTCTCAAAGATGGCGGATTATGTTTTTTATTCACCCCCATGATATGGATATCATTTGAAAGGGTTCTCTGAGAACAATACAAATAAAATGACGCCTGCCCTGAAATGAAATAAAATTTTGCATTTTTATGATTTTGTTACTAATTAAAATTACTTTGGGTACTGGCATGGCAATGGCTGCCCCGACGGATTTTCTTGAGTTTGTAATTATATTACCTAATAGGTAGGTGAATATGTGTAGTACCTACATATATTTGATATTATTGCTGGGACTATGGAAAGTCATAGTATTTTTTTAACATTACCTCCACAGTAGGATGTTCTCCTGTATCGTAGGGGCAGTTTACATACATAAATGTCACAAGGACAAACATCCAGACCCGGAACAATTACTTGTAGGTCATACAAATACTTGTTCCGTACGGGATTTGAACCCGCGGCCCTTAGTGCTGCAACTCATTCTAAGCCACTGCGCCACGCAGCCGTCAAATAGAAAGTCATAATAAGTTGCTTATAATGACAGACCTTGCGACAAATCAACCCTTCTTAAAACTTTTTTTTATTTTTATCTTTCTTGACTTACTTCATTTTAGCCAGGGTTTTTTTCAAATATTATTTTAATCCTTTTTCGATTACAACCTTTATATCCGTCATGGGCTTACCAAATTTTTAATTTTGCTTTTTAAATACGCAAAATTAAAAATTTCGTAAGCCATGACAATAATATTTTTTTTAATACGGGCGAAAAGTGGATTGCGGAGGCCCGTCTGCTGATGATGGTACGCTGAACGTATGTGGAGCAATGAATGATAAGATGGATGAAGTATGCGAAATGATGAATGATAGAGGAATAGATGTGTTATGTGTAAATGAGACGAAACGAAAGGGAAAGGATGCCACTGCATATGGCATGTATACCGCTTACTGGTCTGGTGTAGACGAGACCGAGCGGGCATGCAAGGGAGTCGGTGTCATCCTTTCAGAAAGAATGAGCCAATGTGTGAAAGAGTATGAATGTGTAAGCCCAAGGCTGCTATGGATACGAATTAAAGTGGGCTTAAAGAAGTTCTTTGTGGAAGGGGTGTACGCCGAAGACATGTCTAACCCAACTTATATCCGAGAGCAGTTTTGGGACATGGTAAAGATGGTGTTGATTAAATGTAATGGAAATGAGAATATTAATATGTTAGGAGATTTTAATGGAAGGGTTGGGGTGAAGGGGTCTGGTTATGAAAGGATATTAGGAACGTTTGGCGATGAAAGAATAAATGAGAATGGTGAAGACCTCCTCACCGTATGTGTGGAAAAGAATCTTTTTGTTACAAACACTTTCTTTCGCCATAAGAGGATTCACATGTATACATGGGAAAGGGGTGATGATAGAAGCATGATAGATTTCATAATTGTGGATGAAAGAATGAGGAGCGCAGTGGTAGATACAAGGGTTTACCGGGGGTCCAACGTAGGGAAGGATCATTACTTGGTCCTATGCCGAATTAATGGTCTATTCAAGCGTTGGCGGCATCGGACATCTGTGTCCACCACTGCGTTACAGCGTATAAGAATAGAGAGGTTACAAGATGAAGGTGTGAAAGAGAAGTTCAAATGTACACTGAGAGAAAATATAAGTGGTATGGATGAATTGTGTATGAATGATTTAGACTTGGAGACTGTGTGGTATAATGTCAAGAAAGTTTTGGTGGATGCAGCCACCGAAGTATGTGGTGTAAGTAAGAGAACGAATGAAAGGAAAAATAATACGTTGTGATGGGATGATGAGGTACGGATGGAAGTTGAAGCAAAGAAGAGAGCATGGCTAGATTTACTAGCAACCAAAGCTGGTAATTCTAGCGGTATGATTGATGAGATTGAAAGAAAAAAGGCAGACTTTAGACGTATAAATAAGAGAGTAAAAGAAGTTGTTGAAAGGAAAAAGCAAGAAAGAACGGATAAGAATGATAGAAGGATATCTGATAACTTCCAGGCAAATATTAAAATGTTCTCGCAACTCCTAGCCTAGAATGAATGTTATACGAGACGAGAATGGCTGTATGCTGAATGATGAGGTTTCTAATTTAAAGAGATGAAAGGAATACTTTGAAAGCGTGTTTATGAGTGAAGAGTCGTCTGTATTAAGTGAAATAGATATTGTGAAAGAAGTTTGGAGAGGTAGGGAGATAAGTGTAGATGAAATAATGAAAGCAATGAAAAACATGAAAGCAGATAAGGCAGCCGGATATGATAGAGTATCACTCGAAATGCCAAGGGCTGGAGAGGGAGTGGTGGCAGGCCTGCTGCACACCTTGTTTAATTTATGTTGGGAACTGAAGCGGGTACCGGAAGATTGGTTCAAAGCCGTTGTAGTCCCAATATATAAGGGAAAAGGGTCACAGCAGGACTGTAAAAACTACCGTGACATTAGCTTGCTTAGCATTGTGGGTAAACTGTATGCTAAGGTGTTAATTTAAAGAGTTATGGAAGAAACTGATGGAAAATTTGGGATGTGCAAGCTGGATTTAGAAAGGGATGGTGTAGGATCAAGTCTTTTCCATGCGCATGATTGCGGAAGTTTTGGCCAAAAAGAAAGTTTTGTGCGTCAATGGACTTGGAAAAACTTATGATAGAGTGGATAGGAATGTGTTATGGCAAACACTTAACTCATTTGGTTTGAGCGCTGGTTTGATACAGGCATTAACTCTTTATAGGACTCTAGTGCTTGTGTCAGGATCAATGGGGTCTACTCGGACTGGTTTGGCATTCAAAAGGTGTCAAACAGGGCTGTGTAGCTTCCCGTGGTTGTTTAACCTATTTATGGACAGTTGTTTGCAAACTTTGAAAGTTGAAGAATGTGGGTTGAGAATGGGTGAGTTAACCGTCAAATGACTTTATGCTGATGAAGTCATATTTGCATCGTCGGCGGCCGAATGCAAATGATGGTTACTTTAATGAACTTGTAATTAAAAGGCGTATGAAAGTGCAAACAAAAAGGGACGAAATTGATGGTTTTGATAAGTAAGTAAAACGTTATGTGAAATAAGAATAGAAGGGAGATGATTAAGCAAGTGGATGAGTTTGTATATTTGGGATGTTTATTTAGCAGGGATGGTAGATATGATAAGGATATAGAACGACAGTGAACGTAGGAAATAGAGTGAATGGGGTTCTACGCTATTATGAAAGTCAGAATGTGTCAAAAAAGGCACGTATGGCAATTCATAATGCTGTGTTAGTCCCTACTTTAATGTATAGTAGTGAAAGTTGGGTCTGGCTGAAGAAGCATGAGAGTAGAATAAACGCTGTAGAAATGCGGTCATTAAGGAGTATGCTAGGGCTGAATCTGAATAACAGGGTGAGAAATAGTGTGATAAGAGAAAAGTGTGGTTTGCAAGATGACGTTGTGACCAGGATTAAGAAAGGAATGCTTCGGTGGTTTGGTCATGTAGAAAGAATGAATGAAGAAAGAGTGACAAAGCAAATTTATGTTGGAGAAGTAAATGGAAGAGTCGGGAAGGGACGCCCTAGACGAAAGTTTATCGACCAAATTTGGACTGGCTGTTACTCAAGGCTGATAAGCAGACGGACGGGTGGTTCCTCGTTGTTTCGGTGCCGGAGGATCATATCCTAACCCTGATGAAAGCTGGACGCCGTCTCGCATGTGTATGTGGGGCAGTATACGTAAAATTCCAGGGTCGTGAACGTAAATTCTTTGGTACTCCACCAAGCAAAGAGGCAGATAACAACCCGAAAGCCATGGATACAGGGGCCATTGTTACTAGTACTGCGTACTGAATCACTGGATGCCAAGTCCAGTGAAAAAACGGCCTGCACAACTGAACCGAAGCCGCCAGTAGAGATCGGGCTCAGCGGCAGCTCACTGAGTGACGAAGAGGACTGTATTTTGCCGTCCAATTCCGACTCGGTAGCTGACGATGAAACCCGAGATCTGCTGACAGGCGTATTTATGGGCGGGGACGGGGAGGACGCGATAAAGTATGGCGTGCCCTTCGTCCTGAACTAGCCTAGTGCAGGCCAACCTTCACCACAGCGAAACTGAGTCGGCTCAATTACGCAAGTGGTTGGAAGCTCAAAGGATAGGATAGCCATAGCCTTAATCCAGGAGCCATGGGTTGGGGCTGGTAAAGTCAAAGGCCTAAACAACCTAAAAGGTCAGCTATTCTACAACTCTGAGCACGACAAGCCTAGAGCGTGTATTTACACTACTAAAGATATCTGTGCACAACCATTAACAGATTTCTGTTCCAGAGACATGTATGCTGTGGCAACACAAAATACACAGGATTGAAGATTAGTCGCCTCAGTCTACATGCTGGGGGAAGATACTCCTCCCCCTCATGACCTCGTCAGGCTGATGAATTTCTGCGAGAGGACCGGACTAGAGGTTGTGATCGAGACGGACTCCAACGCGCATCATCCCCTCTGGGGAATGGAAAAACCCAATGAACTAGGTAAGATGTTAGTTGAACATCTATTTAGCACTAACCTAACTATTTTAAACACAGGTTCCGAACCAACTTTTATAAACTAACGTTGTCGCACAATAATCGACCTCACACTTGCGACAGAATGAGCAGCTAAACTAATTACGGGATGGCATGTGTCGAAAGAGACCATAGATGGATCTGCTTCGTACTACAGGTTGATATCCCCGCTACATTATCATGGAGAAATCCCCGAAAGACGGATAAAACAAAATACCTTAATAGGCCGACGTCTACGCTCGCGGGTTTTGAGGGGACAAATACTATAGCAGATCAGTCGCTCCTAGAAGAACAGGTAGCAGTTGTTACTAAAGCCATGATGTATAGCTACCATGAATCATGAAGGAGCCAGTTGTGTCTATATTTTTCGATATGAGCAAGGCTTTTGATCTTGTAGATCATGAGATACTCTTGACTATATGTGAAAGATGCAGTATAAGAGGGAATACTCTGGACTGGATTAGCAGTTACCTTTCTAATCGTCTGCAATGCGTAGAAATCAGTAAGATAAATAAAAGTCATGAAATAGTTTCTTTTAAATCACCTCTTCTACATAATAAATACGGTGTTCCACAAGGGATCGTCATGGGCCCTTTGTTGTTTTTAATTTATATAAATGATTTACCAATATTAATTAACTATCTATCAGTTTTATATGCAGACGATTTATCAGTAATAATTCCAAACCGTGACAAAGCCGTAAAGCTACAACCAAACCATCAATGCAACACTTAAATATATAAATGAATGACTACTCCAAAATAAACTGTGTGTCAATTTATTAAAATCAAAATTTATACAGTTTTCACATTATAATTCAAATCGATTGAATATCAAAATAGTTTGCCAAGAACAAGAAATTCAAGAAACAGAGGATACCAAATTTTTGGGTATTATTCTTGACCAACATTGCAATTGGAATGCACACATACAAAGCATTTGCACAAAATTGAACAGTTTTGTATATGTCCTTTAGGCGTTTAAGATGTACAGCTGGAGAAAAAACGGCGTTAACCGCATATTACGGCTATGTTGCATCAGTGCTGAGATATGGCCTTATATTATGGGGAAATTCTCCAGATATAAGTAAAGCATTTATCATACAAAAAAAATGTGTAAGAGCTATTTCAGGAGTAGGACCAAGTGATACTTGCCGACCATTATTTAAAGAATTTAAATTATTGACGTTAACAGGCCTCTACATCTTAGAAGTAGGACTTTTTGTTAGAAATCATCCCGAATTGTTTCAGAAATTTGAAATGGTCAATCCACGGCTACGTCCCAGAAACACTAACCGCCTTTTGGCTCCATCATGTAAAAGCTCAATTTTTGCTACATGATGACTATTAAAATTTATAACAAAATTCCCTCTGATATCAGGGAGTTATCTTCTCCTCTCTTTATAAAGGCGCTAAAATCATGGCTGATTGATAAATGTCTACATAGTGTAACAGAATATTTTGAGATAACATAATATCTATGTATATAATTAATCATAAAATCGTCAAATTTATTATATTAATATAAAATTTAGTTTAAGGAAATTAATGAATATAGACACTATTTATAAAAACAATAAGTAATTCATATAGGTTATTTATTAATTAAAATGTAAAATAATGTTTTAAGTTAAATGGTAATATTTGCATAATAGCCTGAGATTTGTAAATTATAATTTTATAGTAAATAAAATTATGAATTAATTTGTACTGTAATGTAATTATTAAAATAATAATGAAGCTTAACTAATCTCACATAATGTTTAATATTTATTAATTATGTAACAATAATGTAATAATTAAATTAATAATTTATGAACAATTTAATGAATAACAATTCAAGAATTCTTTGTATTTGAGTGGATCTGTATAAATATTTAATTGTGAATAATATTTGAATTGAAAAAGAATGTTTGTACATAATTTTTAAGTGATGAAGAAATAATTTTAAAATGTAAGATTGGCTTAGTGTAATTAGTTGTTTTTCATTTAATTTTTGCATGCCAATTATGGCAAAACATGTCAGTTCCACATCATTGAGCATCTTATATACCATGTTTGAAGCAAATAAATTTTCTATCTATCTATCTACCATGTCCAGAAATCACTCCGCCAAGACATGCTGAGGTAAAGCAACCGTGGTGGAGTAAATAACTAGATAGAAAACGTAAGAAGGTAAGAAAAGCCCTAAATAGGGCCATGAATACCTCAATGGATGAAGACTGACTACTGGATACAAGAAAGCTAAGTGAAATACAAAAAATGTATCAGGTATCGACGCTCGACAGGGTGGCGTAAATTCTGTGGTACCATAGAAACCTGTGAACAAGCGAATAGGATAAGGAATATCCTAGCTAAACAGAACACGCCGGGATCCATCTCTCTAAATAAACTACTCAACATCGCCGAATGAAGCCCAACGCATCCTAATTGAAACACACTTCCCAAGTTGCTGCGTAACTCAGGGGGCATACTGACATGAAGATACACTGACACCACCAGCAGAAGACTGGAATTTAGCACAGAGAGGTAATGATGGATAAAATCCATTGGGCCATTCACAGTTTCCTCCCCTATAAGGCGGCAGGACCTGACGGCATATTCCCGGCACTCCTACAGTGGGGGGGTAAAGCCCTAATAGTCAGACTTGTTGCCATAATAAGAACCTGTCTGGCTCTTAAATATGTTTCTAGGGGTTGGACGGAAGTGAAAGTCACATTCATACCCAAACCAGGTAATAGCGACTATACAGACTCTAAATCCTACAGACCCATTAGCCTCACATCCTTTCTCCTAGAGACGATGGAAAGAATGTGTGAAAGGGAACGTTAAGGGGGTCGGCGCTAGTGAACTTACCGCTACACGACAAACAACACTCCTACAGCTTAGGTAAATCGACAGAATCAGCACTTCACCAGGTAATAACAAAGATTGAAGAGGCCATCCAAAACAAAGTAATATGTCTAGGTTCCTTCATAGATATATAAGGTGCTTTTGACAGAACGAACTTCTCCAGCATAAAAGGTGCAATAAGTAGACATAACATTGAACCGGCACTGATTGACTGGATAGTAAACATGCCCAATACACGATTAATAAAGTTTGCTAGTGAATCTCAAACAATCCAGATCAAGAAAGGCTGCCCGCAGGGTGGGGTTCTTTCACCTTTCCTGTGGAATATGGTCACTAATGAACTCTTCAGCAAATTAAATGCCAATCACTTCTACACAGTAGGTTATGCAGATGGCCTGACAATACTGGTCTCTGGAAAGACAGCAAGCATGGCGTGCGACCTGACCCAAGCGGCTCGCCGTATAGTGGAGAGATGTTGCAGGGAATACGACCTAACCGTTAATCCAAATAAAACGGTCCTAGTAATGTTCACACAAAAACGAATGCTGAATAACTATCATCTCCCAAGTCTTTTCAGCACAAAACTCCAGCTATCCTCTGAGGTAAAGTATTTAGGTCTTACCTTGGACAGTAAACTCAACCGGAATAAACACATAGAAAACAAAATCAACAAAGCTAGTATAACCTTCTGGCAATGCTGAAACATGATTGGCAAACGATGGGGTATGACGCCAAAAATGATACTGTGGCTGTAAAAAACTGTAATTCGGCCCATGATCACATACGGCGCTCTGGTATGGTGGACCAAAACAAATGAAGGTACACTATAAAGAAGCTTCAGCGTTACCAGAGACTGGCATGTATGGCTGCCACAGGCTGTATAAGGACTACACCAACAGCAGCCTTAGAAGCGATGCTGGAGCTAACCCCGCTTTATCTACACATACAACAAGAAGCGACTTTAGCTGCTATTAGACTCAAGACCCTAAATCTTTGGAGTAAGAGTAGAGTCCCTGATACAGGTATAACTGATAGAAAATGAAACCAGGCAGCCGGAGGGATTAAGCCCAAAAGAGCTTAGAGTTTTCACCGATGGTTCTAAAATAAATGAAGGTGTAGGATCTGGAACGTTCTCTGAAGACCTTAATATCCACATATGCACACCGCTGGGTACCCACAACATAGTCTTTCAGGCGGAATGTATGGTTATCATTCAAGCGCCCATAGCAATAGATGCTAGGAAGGTAAAAGACTTCTCCATCAGAATACTGACCGACAGTATGGCGGTACTACAAGCTCTGAGTTGCAATGTGGTGAACTCGGGACTAATATATGAATGCCATCAACGATTAAATGAGGTATGTAAACAAAACAATGTGACTCTGCAATGGATAAAGGGACACAGTCGATCCAGAGGCAACGATGCAGCAGGCAAACTGGCCTGAAGAGGATCGGCTCTGGCCACTATAGGGCCGGAACCAATCATATCAATCCCCTTTGGTAACGTTCGTTCACTGGTACGTAGAAACTTCACTGATCAACACGCTCAGCTTTGGAAAAATCGAGTAGACTGTAGACAAGCTAGGGAGACCCTGCCTGAAATAAACAGTCGTTTAACCAAGGTTCTAATGAGACTGAACAAGCCGCCGATGAGGATAGTAACAAATGCTATCACAGGACATGGCACCTTTAACAAACATTTATTTACCATAGGTGTTACAGATAGTCCCCTGTGCAGGGCATGTGTGGGGGAGGATGAAACGGCGGCCCACGTGTTTCTGACATGTGTGGAGGTCGCTGCATACAGGGCTAAACATCTCGACACGCCGAGATCACTCCCCGAAGTTGCTTGCAACATCAAAGGACTGTTGAACTTCTTCGGGCAGATTTCATGGCTCGAAAAATCACATTATTCCTGCCCACATGCAAAATACGCGCTTAGACGTGGAGTTGTGGAAAACAGCCCGTCGTTAACTAAACTAAAGTAACCATCTTCAAAAGAACATTAAATATTTTATATTTATAATTGTGTTTTTAAAAAGACTGACGAGGTTCGTTGTGATTTATGTAAGTTGTTGAAAACGTAACGAGGTTTACGAGATTTTTTAAAGTTTCAAATATTTTAATGTAAATCAACCAATTAAGGCAGCCTAACCACATCGTGTAGTGATAGTGTATGAGAATCTATCACCCCCATTTCAGCTCGAGGGTGTTGTATGAGTATGGCTACGTTCCCGACGAGAAATATATTATTATTCCGACATTCACTTACAGCGGGGAGGGTCTATGAGCTGGCTATACATTTCACAGAACGCGAGCAACATGAGATTGCTTAAAGAGATCTTACTTCTCTGATGAAACGCACCCATTCAAAGCCAGGCCGAGTTGCTCGTTTTATTAATATCAATCATTAAGACAGTAACGACAAAATTCAGATTTTTATTACTACATTTGGCAACATCAAAAGCTTTATCAGTTTTGTAATGTTTTTAAATGTTTTGGGGACAAAATTTTGTATTTGCAATGTATTCAACATCTCATTTATCATAAATTTACAAAAAATAGAACCTTTTTCTATCATATTTTTTAAGCAAACTAATTTAATCATTTATTTTAATATATACAAGCTTAGAATTATTTATTTGTTATTTTATTTTATTGTCACAAAAACCAAGGAAGACACTCTGAATAAAAACAGTCAGTTTGTATAACAATACAAAGTCCTGTTCAGTTGCTATTCATATTTTGATAGAATTTTAGTCGATGACGATACGAAAACGTAAATAATAATTTCCACATAAAAACTTTCAAAAGTTTCGTCGAAAATTATTTTAAGCCTCTTGGAAGGATCTAAGGAATATTACAAGTTCAAGGAAACAAGTAGTCTCTTTACATCTTCATCCTCTATTTTTTCACCCTTAGGCTAATTAGTTCCCTTAGTTCTTAGTTCCACATATCTATAACCTTTTTTATTACATAAGGATGAGAAACAAGTATACAGTCCACCAGATGGTAAATTTCTGTAGTGGCCCACAGACATATTCTACACCCACCATCCGAATCACAGCAGCAATAAGCTGCTATTGTACGTTGTTTATTTGTGAGTGCGTGGTCCTTCCCCAGTCAAACCGACCCATGCGTGTTACAACCATAATACAGCTGCAGCATAACCCTACCACGTTTTAATGATCGAGTCGAGTTCTAGCGATGCATATATCATGCTAAACAAAATAGAAGTAAATTTTTGGATACTTTTTCTGGCCTTTGACTTGCATTTACCTTAAATACAATTTTTTTTTATTTTCCTTTAATACCAAGAAGCAAAATAACACGTATTATTATTTTCATAATTTACACATAGAAACATACCCTATGAATACTTAACACTGCTGGGATTAAACTGTAAATACACGTCCATAAAGCAACATCCACGATAGCCGAAGGGAATTGTTTGTTCAGATTTATTGCGTTTGATGTACACAGAATTATTGTTGCGTACAACGATTAAATAATGAATTAACAATGACTTTCTTCATAATGCCGTAAAAAGCCACTGCTGGACTTTGCCCTCTCGCATTGTAGGGAGTGTTATTCGCCAGGGAGATGGTTATAAAGCAGGAAAGTACCATCATCATCATCATCATATTAATAATGTATGTTTATATTACTATGTAGTTTTTTGTAAATTTACTATGTAGTATATTAACATACAATATATACAATATAGTAGTATATGTTAATATACTACTGTAAGAAATTAGCCCACTTCTGATGTTAGAAATCATTCTCAAAAGTATTTAATTAAAAGAACACTACTCGGTAACAAACCCTGCTTACTATCAGGACCCAATTATAATAATAATTAAAATAACACCAAAGTATGCAAATCAACAGCATCACCCATCTCAATGTAACACAGGGCAGCCTCTCAGCAACACGATCTGTATTGCCTATACTAGTAGAATAACCCAACGGGCATAGTAACGACAGTGAGACTCGTAGAATTACAGACTGATATCTCTTAGTTTTTTTTTTGCGCCCAAAGCAAGGACTACCCTCCGGAAGCGGTGGAGGGAGGTGTTGAATGCTCATAGCATACCACGCAGCCGGCTGCGTGGTTATGTGGGACTCACTTTGAAGAAGTACCTACCCACTAAACACCACCTGTGGGACTGGCTCTGGCCTGTATGGCCTCTTCGCCGCATCGGAGACGACCCCCCTTAGGGAAGGGGGGCGTGGGGCACAACCGTCCGGGACGGAAGCACGGGTCAACCAACACAGACGCAAAGGGTGGCGGTGCTGGAGTGAAGGTGTGGGAGTCGCATGAGTGAGAATGCACTCACTGTACGGGGACGGCGAGCACGGTCTGCTAATGCAACCGCACGGGGGCGGCAGCGCTAGCGGAGGCGGGAAGGGAGGGGAAGGCACTCACCGTACGGGGACGGTGAGCGCGGGCACCTAACATCAACGCACGAGGGCGGCGGCGCTAGCGGGGACGGGAGGGCACTCACCGTACGGGGACGGTGAGCTCATCAGCTAGCACAACCGCACGGGGGCGGTGGCGCTAGCTGAGGCGGGAGGGCACTCACCGTACGCGGACGGTGAGCGTGGTCAGGTAACACAAACGCACGAGGGCGGTGGCGCTAGCTGAGGCGGGACGGGACGGGACTGACGTTTTCAATTCCTCGACTGAACTGACTGAGGGAGAATACCCGTACGGGGACGGGTGCTCGGTCAACGAGGGGACTCCGCTAGCGCACGACCGTACGGGGGCGACGGCGCAAGCGGAATGATGTCTCTCTTAGTAGCTTGCGCGATACTTTATACTGCTAGAACAAGTGGGAGATTACAGTTCTACCTTCATTTCTTCGTAATACTTTTCAATTCCAATTTCACTACATAATCACGCTAGTAGGACTGATTTTTGTAATATTTGGAGAATTATATTATAACGCTTTTTAATAATTTATCTCCTTCAAGGAATGTCATAAAACACGGTCCTGATCCAACTGAATCTATCAACTTCCTAAATATCTTGCCAGGTCGTCATTTAATCTAGGAGAGAGGGCCCTACACTTCGCTTACCGGTACGAGGCTGCAACTCGAGAATCTTTCTTCCCCATCGGAAGTCAGTTATTCGAGTTATAAGGCCATTCCATTGCCACTGCAGTTGATTGATCAGTTAGGATATGTCTATCACGAGTTGCAGCGCTAAAAGCCGCTGGTTCGATTCTCGCCCGGAATAAGTATTTGTATGGCCTATAAATAATTTTTCGAGTCTGGACGCTAGTCCTTGATAAATTTATGTTTGTAAACTGCCCCCACGATAAAAGGAAAAAGCCTAGTGTGGAGGTAACGTTTTTTTTTTAAAAAGCGAAAACCCTACCGCTCTCCTCTCTTTCACAGCTCGCTGAATGACCTAGAGCTTCCTCATACGACCAGCTGTACCGGGCCGGCCGGGCTAACTATGACATCGGGACGTCAAACACCTCAGTCCCCCCCGTGACCATGTGTACTGTAAAGCACCCGCAACGTCGGGAATTAAAAAGATAAAATTAAACGCGATATAATCCGTAAAAATTAGTTTCAGATATTTATCGGATAAATTACAACATAAACAAATTAAAGATTACAGATTTAAAATAAAATTGTTGAATTGTTTTACTTTTATATTTAGTCGGGTTATAATTTATATATAAATCAGTCGAGTATAATACGAGGGTGGAATGAAAAGTACTCGGCCTAACACAGATCCATTCAATTCTAAAAATCAAATCTACCCACATTATTTAGTTCAGTTCAGACTAGTTCATTGTGTGAAGTTCAAACGTGTGCGATAATTAGTTGATTTATAAATTTATTAACAAAGTAATCGGACATAATTTCCGCGAATGGAACAAATCGAGCAGCGTGCCGTCATTAAGTACCTCCATAAGAAGGGCTCATAAAAGCCATCCATGATGACATGGTCGATACATTGAGCGATTGTGCTCTGTCTTCATCCGTCAAAATGGATAGCAGAATTTAAGCGTGGTAGAAGGTGAAAGGGATGGGACGCGGATAATGCGAAAATATTAAAAATGACGGTTTAATAATGGGGACCGCAGATGAAGTAGAGATAGCCGAGATTATAGGCATCTCTTATGAACGAACTCAAAACATCATTGTCAGCGAGTTGGTTTCCACAAGGTGTCTGCGGTGGTTCACGACTGCTTTCAGTTGAACAAAAAAGTACGCGATTGACTATTTCACGCGACTGTTTGGAGTTATTTGAAGCCGATGCAGATGATTTTTGAATCGTTTGTTACTATGGACGAAACATGGGTTCATGCAACACACAGGAAACAAAACAACAATCAAAACAGTGGAAGAAGACCTGGTTCACCACCCCTAAAAGGCTAATCGTTTTGTCGGCAAATAGGTGATGCTTCCATATTCTGGGATCGAAAGTTGTGATTAGTTGATTATCTTGAAAGGGTCAGACTATAAACTCTGATTACTACTGCACCTTACTACGTCGTTTACGAGAAATAAAGAAAAACGTCGAGGAATGCTCAGAAGAAAAGTCCTGTTTCATCAAGATAACCCGTGTTCACGTCGAGTACAGTCAATGGCTGAAATTCACAGCTGTGGCTTTGAACCATTACCGCATCATATTATTCACCTGATCTGGCACCATCAGACTTCTTTCTGTTCCCTAACCTAAAAAAGCACTTGGGGTCAAAGATTTTCGACAAACGACGAGGTCAAAGCAGCTGTAGACGCATATTTGACTCAGGAAGAATCATTTTTTTCAACGGTCTAAATGCTTGAAGGAGGTGGCAAAGTGTATTGAACTTGATGGTATATACAAAATAAAAATATTACAGATTTAGTATGTGTTGTTTATTTTCTTGGTTAGGTAAATTATTTATAAATCCAGTATAATAACTAATCACGTACTTTAATAAATAAATCAAATAAACAAGTGATATTTTTTTTAATTTTGTACTTTAAAAAATTATATACCACGTTTTTTTCATATTCCTACATTTTCATCCGATTCTGAGCTACGTTCAAAATTTAAAGTCTCCAGCTAAAGAAGTGCTCGAAATTTGAGTTGCAAGATTCCAACCGGAACGACAGACAGACAGACAAACGAGAAAGTGACTTAATAAAAGGTGGTAAAATACAAATACTTTACACTTACTTAATACTTTAAATAATATGTACGCAATTAACTCTCTAATACAAAGTTATTAGAATTAATAGTTTTAAAAGTCATTTTGGCAACTGAAACGATAATTTTGGTATCGAAAAAAAAACGTTTTACCGCTTCTATAAAATTATAACGTCTGTATGTACGTATGTAAATGCAATAATAAACAGGAAAAAGTTATTATCAACTCTGATTAGAAAAATGTGAGAGCTTTTTATAGAAGAAGGGTGACAAACGAGTGCATAGTACTCCTGATTATAAGTGGTTTCTATGGCTTATAGACATCTACGACATAGATTAAGAATCAAAATGCAAGTGCGATGTCACCCTTGACGACTAAATGGAATGTCTCTTTGTCAGTTAAGAGTCTCCGGTTCTCTACACTCACCGTACGAGACACAGCTGCATTATTCTAATGTTTCACGCTGGTATTCTGTGAGAGCGTGCAGCTATGTATCGCTGTAGCGTGACTCTACCACGTAAATCTGCCCAGCTATAGTAAATAATCAACGAAGAATAAGGCAATAATTCTATGTACAAGATCTTATAAAAATCTCATCAACTCGATCGATGCAGAACCCGTTGCATGGTGATAACGGCACTTCTTTTTACAATAAGAAATAGACCGCCGTAATTATTTTAATAACGACACCTTAAATTGTAAAAAGTCTCATTAGATATCTTTATTATCTTATGACAACGTTTAAAGAAAATAAGGTTTCGAACAGAATGCAATAACGTGACTTCCAAGAGCCACTAACATAAAAAGTTTTATTGGAGTACGTCGGGTAAAAGTTTATTCTGAGGTAGTCTTCAGTCAAGTTCGAGTTTTTATTAAGACTGTAACCGTCCCAAGTCGTCTTTAATAAAGAATAAATTAAATGCAGAAATTTAAGTGACCATATTGATGAAAAACTAAATAAAATGCTATGTATATTGATTTGTTCATAGAATAAAAGCAAAGGTAAATAATATATTAAATAAGGCATGTCGTGAATGGGATCATTATAATTTTGTGGTTATTGTATAGGTACTACTATAACTTTATGGTGTTCCCTTGAAGAAGTAATGAGCACTACTAAATGTTTACCTTCAAACTAGTAATGTTCCATCAAAAAAAAAAGAGTAACATTCGTAAAAGATTTTTTTTTAATTTGAAACGATAGCTTTGGATATTATATTAGGTCCTTACATATGAAATTGGCGTTTTGTACGGGAGGAATATAAAGTCATTTTTTTTTGTAAAATATATTTAATTAATCAAAGTGTGCACCGTTCTTATTTATGTACTTTTGCCATCTCATGGTAGTTAATTGATCCCTTTACTAAAAAAACCATGGGGGCGAGAATCAATAAACACTTTGAAGGCGGTTTGGACTGCCGCATCGGAGTTGAATTTTTTTCCGTGTTTATAAAAAATGGTAATCTGTTGGAGCAAGGTCCGGGGAGTACGGTGGATGTCGCAGACATTCCAATTGTAGCTCGTCTAACTTAGTGGCTGTTTGTTGTGCAGTGTGTGGTCTTGCGTTGTCGTGAAGCAGCAGTGGCCTAGAGCGATTGACCAACCTCGGTTGTTTAGCAGCTAGTTCTTCCTTCGCGGTTTGCAGTTGCTGACAATAGATATCTGCCGTAATCGTTTGGCCAGATTTTAGAAAGCTGTAGTGAACGACACCGACGCTAGTTCACCAAACACTCACAAGTAACTTTTTCTGAGTCAATTTTCGTTTAGGGCAGGATTTGGCTGGGTTCCAGGGTTCAGCCATTGCGACGAGCTTCCGATTATCGTACAGTATCCACTTTTCATCACAAGTAATGATTCTATTTAAAATCCCTTCATTATTGTGTCGGTTGAGCAAAGTAACACAGCAGTCGACGCGTGTTTGCAAGTTCGATTTACTCAATTCATGAGGTACCCATCGTTCAAGTTTTTTCCGATTTGATTCAGTGGATTAATACAGTTTATCACTTACGAAGCCTGCAGCTTCTCTCTGAAGTGCTTTGTGATGGATCCGCTTCCACAAGCACTTCAGAAAAAAAAACAGCTTTGTAGGGGCGGACAAGCACTTCACTTGTCCGCTCCCATGCCAATTTCATATGTAAGGACCTAATATAATATTTTTGAAATTCAGGTTCGTGCAATGTACGAGCATGTTTTACAAAATAGAATAATTTTGTTTAATGATTGTCCTTTATTTATCATTGTAATATTATTTATTGTTGTAATATTTTTATTTATAAGGGTTTAGAGTATTAAAAACAATTTCAAGTATACATTTTTGATCTTTTTGCTGTATAACCTTATTAGCCGAGAAGAAACGAAAAGAAATACGTAAAAAAAAAACAGGAAAGCGGACGCTATCGGTTGCATAAATACCTTATTACTATTTTAATATCATTTTTAAATAACACAAACTCAACACTAAACATAAAATTTTGTTGAAAACGCTGTTTTTGTATAATTATCTTATATCACCATCCTAACGAATTTGAAGTTTTATTAAAGTCTTAACAAGAAGTTTAAATAATATTAATAAGTGTAAAGTTCAATATTAGGCCTTTGCTATGCAATAATACTTGTAAAACTTAACTCGCTGCTGGTCATAAGAGGAACACTGCAGTGCCCAGTCAAGGTCACAGAAAGTGGCACACCAAGATTCGTCTTCGACTGCCAGCTGCGGAAGCAGCGCCTCACAACAAGTTTCACAATCAGGGCATTTTTTCATTATTCTATAGGGAACGCATTCTGGTTGCGGAAGGTTTAAAAAACGCATGCCACAAAGCCTGCATTCAAGAAAACCTTTTCATAGGCTGATAGCGAACGCATTCGGTATGCGGAAGGTTTCATATACATGACATAAACCCTCATGAAATCCTTCATTGGTGGATAGCGAACGCATTCGGGATTCGGGGTATTTCAAAAACGCATGACACAAATCACGCATTTGGGAAAACATTTTCATTGGTCGATAGCGAACATAATGCGGGAGATTTTAAAAATGCATGACATAAAGTTCGCATTTGGGTATATATTTTTATTGGTCGATAGTGAACGATTTCCAGGTGCCTGAAAAAAAACATTTTCATATGCAAATTGTAGATTATGCGAGGTCCAACAACTCAAATTGCAAGTGTGTAATCTAAGTAAGTACATAGTCTATCAAAACACCGTTGAGGTGAATAAAGATGTGATATAATCCCCACATTGCGTGCGGAAATGTGACGGGATCTCGCATACCATATTATGGTTGTAGCATGAATGGGTCGGCTGGACCAGGTAGGACCACTCACAGAATACCAGCGTAAAATAGCAGCTTAATTCTGCTGTGTTTCGAATGGTGAGTGTTAAGAACTGGAGACCCTTTTTACTGGAAACGAGACATTCCATCTTAGTCCTCACGGGTTCCTCACACATCTTGATCATTGATTCTTTAATGAGAATAAGTGTAGATGTGTTTATGGGCCACAACATCTGCTTACCATCAGGTGGACTGTGTGCTCATTTGTCATCCTTATTCTATAAAAATATTGGATATCGACTAGTACATTTCTTTGGCCGTTATCTCGCCTGCGAGGAATCCTTACATTGCTGAGTCTCGACAGCGTTATTGATCTGCTGATTTCATTTGTCGTTACCCGCTTGCAGGAAATCTCAGCACGCTGTGTGTTGACCAAGTTATCTACTAATGAAAATGAGCCCTCAAAAATAGGTCCGACAATCTACTTGATCATAAAAAGTAAGAAATCAGTTAAGGGGTTCCAACATCTGCTGTGACGCCTACTCAATGACGACACTAGAGAGAGAGTTAGATTCAGTGCATAGCACAATGAGAAAACAATAAATATGAAAAAAATCTATGCCATAGGCTACTATTTCGTTCACCTAGTATTATTTATTTTCCTCACGGTAAATATATTTATATAAGTATTTTATTGTAGTGCCACAATATCTCATTACATCATGGGTTGGTAGGGCACGGGCTGGCAGAGAGACCGTCCAGTGTTAACTTGTATAAAAAAGTTTAAACAATAAACTTTAAATAAATAAATTAAATAAATCAAGCAAAAAATTATAAAGTAAATAGCAAAATCTTTGTATTTTTAATAGATTAGAGACATAGTAAGTGTTAGAATTATAATACCTTAGTACCTCTTACGATCACTGGATAAATTGTATAAATTGAATTTTCCAATATTTTTGTTGTTTTGTTATAATTTGTACCACATATTAAAACTAAGCCATTTATTTTTATGTTAGTGTTATTTTTAGAACTGGATTAATTAATAATATCAATAAAAGATTTTAATAGATAAATAATATAAGCGTAAACTAAACGCATTTATGTTTTTAGAATTGCCATATGTAAAATACTTCATATCGAAATGATAATTATTTATTTAGAAATAGAAATAACAATATATATAATTAAACACTTATTATACCTGAGTATAAATGTTGCATAAAATCCGTAGTTGTGGCAGATTTCGTCATCAATATTTTACAATTTCATATGGCATTATTGTTGAGTAAGATTATCCGTCTTTCATTTGGTATTTCAGTTCTTTTGCTGTTGTTTTGGATTGTGGTTGTGACTGCATCCTCATCTCAATCTACCTACTTAATGGTAAGTAAGTACTACAAAGATAGCGACAAGCAATCAAGAACATTTACTTTATCACCAAAACAATGTTTATGTGCATATATGTAAATCTACAGTGGTACACTAGTACATTAAAAATAAACAGTTTATAACTTTTGCGTCCCAAGTTTAAAATCTAAAATTTAAATGGGCAATATCCTACTAACTTTAATTAAAACAAAAATATCCCAAAACACGAATTTTTTTTTTAACAGTACGAAATTCCATACAAACCTGCCGTTCCATAAATGTTCAAATTGCAAAGTGACTTCCCATGTTAAGAATGTTTTAATTAATTTGAAAAATAAATGACTTTATAAACCGTAAAATTGAACAGAGAAAGAAAGTAAGAATGTAAAAAGCGAACGTTGATTATATTAAGAGATTACATGCTAATATCGTATTCAAGATGTTTGTATGCGTACATGCCTTGAACCCTCACGTTTCGATGAACGCAATTAGAATACTAATTTACACCAAAGAACGGCGTCAAGAGTAATGCATTAATAAAGCATTACGAGAGACAGCATATCAAGGATATTGCCGACTAGATTTTTTTAAAATTTTTTCATAAATAATTGTGAGTATTCACCGTTTAGTGGCGGTTTAAGAATTTCCACTACCACATATCGTCTCGTGGGTGTCGCAAGAGGCGACAAAGGAAAACATACCAAGAGATAGATAGCAGGGTCTTCCTAATATCAACTAATAAAAAACTGCAGTTGCCAACCCGCACACCAAGCATGGCAACTCAAGCCAATATTCCCCCTATGAGGCAATTTATGGGGGGCCTGTGTTCAGCGGTGGACATTTAATATGTTGAAATTATGAGGATGATGATTATGATAAAGGACAAGTAAGGCTACGGCAAAATATTATGTTATGTTGACAATGTTAATTAAGATATGTTTCAAGCCCCTTAACAGTGATTGTTTTTCCAGAAGTAAGGGTGAGAAGCACATATTTTTTTATGTTTTAGAGCCATGCTGCAGCTATATTGTGGTTGTAGCACGTATAAGTCGACTCAGGCGGGAAAGAACCACGCTCTTATAGAATACCAGCGTGAGGAGTAGATGTAGAGATCCGGAGATACTTTTCACAGGAATCGAGGCAATCCATCTTGGTCCTCAAGTGTGACAGCGCATCTGCATTTTGATTCTTAATCGATAAAAAACGTAAAAGTCTATGGAACATATCATCCACTTACCATCAGGTTGACTGTGTGCTCGTTTATCACCGTCACATTTACCTGACGGTAGTGGATGCTGTGGCCCTCAGACATCTAAATGCAGATGCGTTGTCATTCCTTAGGGCTAAGGTGGAATATCTCTATGCAGTAAAAGGGGTTTTCAGTTTTCGTTGCCCACCATATAAAACAAAACAGCATAGAGCTACTGTTTTATGTTGGTATTCTGTGCGGGCGTGCTCCTTTTCCAGTCAATTTAATCACTAAAGGCGAACTCGCCAACATAATGATTAATGAATCATTATGTTGGCGATCATCTTGTAGATTCTTTCGCTACCTAATGTTGAAAAATGACTTTAGCCTTCCAATTAATAACCGGCTTTCTAGATCTCATTAAGGTCAGCTTAAAATTTATTCACAGGTCAGATGGAGTAAAATTATGTAAACTTTAAGTTTTAAATCGATGTTTTGATGCAATATGCATCTAAAAATGAAAAGAAACTAATAAGTTATACATGCACACGTGTTAACTGCAAGTTTTGTTCTATATTATAAAGCAGACGGTTAGAGAAAGGATTTTATATAACTAAAATAGTGACTTGACAGTGACAAAATTACTCGTGCCCATCAACTTCTCAGCACGGAGCGACTGTAACATTATCACAAATATTAGAGTTTTATTTTTATTATGCTGTGTCTAATTCGTGGTAGAGCAATGCTGCAGCTATATTACTTTTATAATTGTAGCATGAATGGGTCGGCTCGACCGGGGAAGGACCACGAATACCAGCGTAATATAATAATAATTATTATTATCTTTATTTCCATATACATCAGTTAACAATACAAAATGTAAAACTGGTACAAACCTGTGTGTGGGGTGTGCGTGGGCGTGCGTGTGTGTGTGGGCGTGCGTGTGTGTGTGTGTGTGTGTGTGTGTGTGTGTGTGTGTGTGTGTGTGTGTGTGTGTGTGTGTGTGTGTGTGTGTGTGTGTGTGTGTGTAATGTGTGTGTGTGTGTCTAAGAGGGTGTGTACGAGATGAAGAATACAGTTTAATGAATACCTTAGGTTACCTAACAATAGAAGTTCGAGCACAGTCTATAATAACTCAGCGTGCAGTGCTATCAAAAGATCTTCCGTTTTATCATATACATTTTTTCATAAATTTTTGAGGATCAAAAATCACTTCACTTTGTTGTTTCAAGATTATACCTAAAATAAACAGTTGTCTGACGGTAAGGACTTCACAATTTTCAAACAAGAGTTTGGTTGGGAATAAAAAAGGTCGAAAAGTGCTTACTTTGAGTACACACTAATAGAAGAAGCTGGCGCTTCTCCCCGAGAAGTAATGCAGTACGATATCAGTGATTGGCAGAGTGCAAAGTAAATTTGCATTATAAGTTTGTATTCTGCAGTATGTCTGAATGTTTTAAAGATTATTATTAACTTCCGTACTCTTTTGCTCAGTAATTCAATATGCGTTTTAAAACTTAAGTGACATTCTAACATTACCTCCAAGTATTTTATTTCATTAGTACGCTCTAATTTAGGAGAGGAACATTTATGTATGTCTATAAAATTGCAACTGTGAACCACTAGACGCAATTTATCTCCACGTCCTTTCAATTTCCGAATGGAAAAAGGAATGTATTTTGTTTTATTGGGATTTAGTGTCAAAAGATTGTTACCCAGCCATCTAGAGACACTGTTAAAATCATCCTGCGCAGCATCAAAAACCTTCTGCCAGGAAATGGCTGAAATTAATAGTACTGTATCATCAGCATAGGAGATCAGATTACCATTTAAAGGTTTAAATGAACTTAGTTCATTAATATAAATCAGGAATAGAGTTGGTCCAAGAACGCTGCCCTGTGGAACTTCATAAGATATAGGTACATATGTGCTAATATATTCTCCAACTGCTGTAGCTTGAACACGATTTGCAAGGTAACTCTTAAAAAGATTCAACTGATTATCTCTTATGCTTATAGACTCAAGCTTATTTAGTAGAATAGGAATCGATACTGTATCAAACGCCTTTGCTATGTCTAGAAAAATGGCTAAGCATTTATTGTGTTTATCTAAATTGGTAGCAACAAAGTTAGTCACTACATGATCTGCATCTGAAGTTGACTTTGGCTGACGAAAACCGAATTGGTTATCAGAAAGTAACTTATGATTTTCCAAATAACTCACCAGTCTGATATTAATGAGCTTTTCCAAGATCTTAGATATAGCAGGAAGTAATGATATAGGCCTATAGTTTGTGATAAGATCTTCATCACCACCTTTATTAATCGGAATAACTATAGACTTTTTTAAATTATTAGGAAAGACCCCAACGTGTAAGCAAAGATTAAAAATAAATGTAAGAGGCGGGACTAAATAATTTCTGAATTTTTTTATGAATCTGTTTTAAATATTATCCCAACCAGCTGCACAATTTTAAGATTCAGAATTAAACTACTAACTTCACCAATGTCAGTGTCTAATAAAACAAAAGAATTAAAGGAGCCGCAAGCATGACCCTTAGAAGCGCTAGACAAATCGTGGTTTGGATTTTTTACTATTTTTTCTGCTAAAGTTACACCAACATTAACAAAATACTCATTTATTCTATTGACGGACTTATACGGACAAGACTAAACCTTCAATAAATTCAATAAAGATTTTTTTGTTTTAGCTGTGTGTGTTATATTTTTAATTGCATGCCATATTTTTTTGTTGTTATTTCCAGCTTCTTTTATTTGATCCTTTTCATAAGCTGTTTTTACCCTTTTTAGCATTGTGTTACAAAAATTTCTAAAGCGAGTGTAAGTAATTTTAATTACTTCATTATTTGGGTATTTTCTTATTTTATAATGCAGTTTGTCTCTATTTTTCATGCAGCGTAAAAGACCTGGTGTGATCCAAGGCTTTATAATTCTTATTAATTATTGGAGATCTTATAAATATCCCAATTTTAACGACGGATATAAAAGATCTACATCGAGGACTCGCCAAACCTCATTCGCTTAAACCCATCGTGGTCGAATTTATATCCGTCGTTAAGAAGGAGAATATATTAAAAACTGTTAAGAATTATAACAAATCTGAAAGTGCAAAAAAACTTAACACATCGCTTCCGAAATTGGATTGCTCTTCAGTACCTATTTTCATCTCTGAAAGTCTCACTTTCAAGGGTAAAAGATTATTTTTCCTCGCTCGTAACTTTGCTAAAACACATGCATATGCTTTCTGTTGGACATCTTATGGAAAAGTATACTTGCGAAAGAAGGATGGGAGCCCACAAATAAGAATTGATGAAGAAGCGGATCTTGCAAAACTTAAGGAATCCAACATATGATTATCATTACAGTTAATAGTGTGGCTGTATATAATAAGAAAAATGTCTTTGCTACAAATTATTCAAATAACGTTTTATACCAGCCTTGATTACTTATGATTTTGTTTTGTTATACACATATTATATTATAACTTTTTTAATAACTCCACACTCTACATGAAAATGATTCTCCTTTATATTTATAACTACATACTATGCAACTACACACTTACACAATACACAACTAATACTTATACAAATTTTCTTTATTTGAACAATAATTTTACTCTCAATTTATTACTCCTCTAATCAATTTAACACCTAGTAAAACTACGTAAACTAATAATTTATAAAAATAGATGAAGATATAGTTGACGAACTTGATCAAATTTCTGTATCTGAATCTGCCATATATGAAGTTGAGCAAACTAAACTAATGCTACACGGACAACCCAAAAGCCTTATCATTCTTAATCAAAATAATCGCAGTATCAATAAGAATTTTGACGGTTTCACAGTATCAATGAAGAGACTTGAGGTTGACTGTGACATTATTATTTTGACAGAAGGCAGGCTTGGTTCTGATCCTTTATTGCCTATTATAAATGAATATAGGAGTCATGCAACATGAAAACATGCATTGCGAAATGATGGAATCGTGGTATGTGTAAAATCCGATATCAAAATTACTTTTGAAGAACCGAAATTTTCAGAAGAAAATTGTCTTATTATGAAGCTAGGTCTTGAAACTGCAATTATAGCGATATATCGTTTACCATCTTAACCTTATTTTGTCGAACTTATCAACTTTTAAAAATATATCTATTATAGGTGACCTAAATATAGATATTAGACCAGAAAATAGCGATAAAAGGGCTAACGATTATCTTAATCTTTGTGCTAGCCATGGTTTATTACCTGCCCACTCTTGCCCAACAAGACAAAATAAAACGTGTCTCAACCATGTCTTGCTCAAAACAAAAAAGCCAGCCCTTACATTGGTGATTACTTCTACTCTAACTGACCATCAAGCAGTACTCCTGTGCTTGAATCAAAATGAAATTAAAAAGTCCTCTTTAAAACACAAAACAAAATTAAATAATGAAGCATTACTTACGGATATAGGTAATATAGATTTTAAACCAATTTATAGGTCAAATGATGCTAACTTTTGCATGGAATTTTTAGTTACAACTTTAAAAACTGCGATTGAATAAAATACAGTAATAATTCAAACATCTAGACGATTACAAAACATTAATCCATGGATTACCCCTGGCCTAATACGATGCATGCGTAATAGGGACCGAATGCATAAGAAACTAAAACGCTCACCAGAAACATAATGTAAACTCACATACGATACAGAAATTACTGCAATAACTTATTTAAAAAACTTAAAAGAGAGTTTGAGAAAACGCAATTAGAATTCGCAGGTAAAAACAACAACAAAATATGGAAGCCATTAAAAGTATAACACACACGTCTAAACGAAATCATCGTCTCAAAATTATTGATGGGTGTATTAAAGACTCCTTGAATAGTGTTATATTTCTTTAAGAGGAAAAACATCACAGAAAAAATTTATATCAGCAATTTCATTATAAAAAAAAAACAAGAATTATTACAAATTAAACTTGACACAAGAAGAGACTCGTTTGTATTATTACCTACTGATGTTGAAGAAGTAGACCGTATTATAATAAATTAAAAAATAAAATGTACAGTTAGTTGGCATAAAATCTCTAATAACTTTCTTAAAAAATTTTGACATATCCTAATCCCACCATTGACATATCTTTAACCTATGTCTCACGAACGGATTGTTCACTAACTATTTAAAAAAATCTTTAATTCACCCGATATACAAATAGGCCGTGCGAATAATTATAGGCCTATTTCTAAACTTCCGTCTATCTCAAAAATATTAGAAAGCCTAATTAATATCAGACTCGTAAAATACCTAGAGAATTTTAATATTCTATCAAACTGTCAATTCGGCTTTAGATTCGGAAAGTCTACCAACGATGCAGTACATGAATTAACCGATTATATTATCAAAAAATTAGACAAAGGCAATAAAACTGTTGGAGTTTTTCTGGATCTTGCGAAAGCATTTGACACGGTCTCTATCCCCATACTGCTAACAAAACTTGAAAAAATCGGTATACGGGGCACACAACTAAAATTATTTGAAAGCTATCTAACTGGAAGACTTCAATGTCTTACAATAAATAACCAATGTAGTTTTGATGTGCCTGTCAGCTATGGAGTACCTCAGGGGAGTATCCTAGGCGCGATTCTATTCCTCGTTTACATAAATGACCTCCTAAAACTTCCATGGCAAAATCATATCATATGCTGATGATACAGCACTCCTATTCGCAGCAAGTACATGGAAAGAGGCCTTTGACAATGCTCAAACTGGAATTGACGCTGTATCAGTATGGTTGCGTAATAACTACCTATCTCTTCACATTGACAAAACTAAATTTATCATCTTTTCTATGACCCTCAGTCAACAATTAATTATAAGTTAACTGCTCACACCTGTTTAAATTTAACGAAACCTTTAGGATTGCCGTGCACTTGCTTACCTTTATCTAGAACTTACTGTGTCAAGTATTTGGGTATTTTTATTGATTACCAATTGAGCTTTAAAAGCATTTAGATGTATTAACGTCCCGAGTTCGAAAACTAATTTACATCTTCAAAAATCTGAGGCATGTAGCTAAACCTGAACTAGTGAAACAAATATACACTGCTTTGTGTCAATCCATTATAACTTACGGTATAACAATATGGGGCGGAACCCCAAAAACTACATTAATTCCCCTAGAAAGAGCTCAGAGAGCTGTTTTAAAGGTTTGTACTTTTTGACTCATTTTATCCGACTTGCAGACTAATTAAAACTGCACAGTAATAACAGTCGATAATTATTCCATTTATCTTACAATTCTAAACCAACACATTTAGTAATTTTACCTACTCAATTAAGATAGAAGACCGGTAAAAAGTGTATGAAACTGTAACTTTAAACATTCCTATGCACATAAATATTTCTGTTTCTTGGTCCATTCGTACAATAAAATAGGAACAAACTTATACACTTGAATAAGAACTAACGTAAAAACCCTATTGAAAACTTCAAAACTAAATTATGATGAAACCGAAGACTATTAAAATCTTTAAATAATTGAATTACTTTTTATAATGTACTTTTTGATGATACTACTATTCCCTCAGCAGACAACAAAACACACACACACACACACAGGCGCAGAGCACGCACATACACAAGAAGAACAATTCCACATTAAAAACTAACAAATTAATTTTATACTAAAACAAAATATTATGATATTATGTTTACGTATGTTTCTAAATCAGAAAGATTTTTGTAAAATTGTCCCATAAGAAGAGCACTGTTGCCTGAGATACAAGCTCAATGTTTATTCAGGCATGTGTAAATATATGTTGTTGAAAATTTTTTTCCTGAATAAAGTAATTATTATTATTTAAAAAATTTTTCGTCTTGCTAAAGAAACAGTTTGAAATTTTTTTTCAGGTGGCTATCATTGTTTCAGGAAGTAGTTAGAGCAAAATCAGGATCAAGTGATTCATAAAAGGAGAAAAAATTTATATTCAGATATCTATTTCAAGTTGATTATAATTTATCTTTGTTATTGTGTGATTAGAGTAATTACGACTTTGTTTCTTATGTGAACATAACATAACCAGTTTATGATTAGTAGATTGATCATTATCATTTGAATGGATTATGTTTGGTTGAAAATACACAATAACCTGGTAAAGATGGTATAACAACAGTACACGATAGCCAACACTCTGTCAAGATAAGAATGTCACATTAATTTTAATCTTGCAAGTAGAACTTCAAACCAGTTACATATGTTTAAAGTTAATGCTGCCGATGTTTTGTGTGGATTGCATCTTAGTCCTCATGGGTGACACATCTGCATTTTGATTCGTTATCGAGGATGATGTAGAGATAAATGTATACCACTACCATCAGGTGGACGGTGTATCCTTTATTTACCTATCCTATAAAAAAAAAAAAAAGTCAGGCCTTCAGTCAGTCACACACTTGGACATCCAATACCTAGATTAGCATAAAAATGTTTCAAACCTTTCTTAGTATTTATCATTGACGCCATCAGATTAAACATTTTTTATTTATAAGCCCTTTCTACTTTATAAGCACTGTTAAGTGGTGATGCAGCCGAAGATGTTAAAGCGCACTGCTTGGTTTATCAAAGCCTATACACTCTTGCCTTTAGACATGCATGTTAAAAGAAAATCACGTGATATATTTTTGATATGGCAGGATAAATAAAGCGAACATACGTTTTCCATACAAACTGCTGTAACCAATTAAATGAAAGTATTTTGTTCATATTCATGGCTAAGATCCCTTTGCCTTCCCTGTACGGGAAAATATTACAAAAAAGGCTCAAAGTAATTAATAGCATATGTACGCATATGTAGAAATCACAATATTACTAAACTCTCTTTAAACCGTGCCAGGAGTATAAAAAAATATAAGCTTATCAGTTTAAATTTCCCCTCGCAAAATTAATATTTAACTGAAGTTTATAGATTTTAATATGCTTTGAGCGGTTTAGGGTCATATATGTTTAGGTACTTTCATAATTTATATTTTATTAAGTAATTTCATCATCAAATGCTCTACAGGCGCGGATAAAACCTTGGCCTGTTCGAGTGCTATTTTCTAGATTTTCTTTCTATCTTTAACTTCAATCGTTTGTAGGCCATCCAGCTATGTAAGTTTCGGTATTCCTTGGAATTAATGACCGTTTGGTTTTCCTTCTAGACGATATAAGACCACTTTGTAATCCCGTCTATATTAGACGCCCCAGTTTGAATACAGTTAGACACAGGTTGATCTACTATATTATATTTTTCCCTCATTGCCAAGCACGTGGTGAATCAGGGCTAAAAATTTCAATTAACAAGTTATTGGTGCCAGCAAATAACGAACCTGGATTGTTTGCGTATTTTAAAATTTTAAGAGGAGCTCTATCAACTGAGCTACCGCGGCTCTTTAAAGCATAATATATTTAAATGCAAATAACTGAAGCCGCCAACGCCCTTGGTCGAACAATGGCTGAAGTCAAACAACACTACGGTAAACAGTAGATTTATGCGGAGTACAATGTTATTAAAGCAAACATAACAGACATTTCTGTCTGTAAAGATACCCGTAGTAAAACCAGAGTAACCAACATAACATTATATACGTGGTAGCCACGCTGTAGCTATATTAACGTTGGCTCGATCAGGAAAGACCATGCTCTCACAGTATACTAGCGTAAATTATTAACAATACTGCCATGTTCGGTATGGTGAGTGTAGAAACCAGAGATCCTTATTACTGAAATAAGCCATTCCATCTTAGTCCTCAAGGGTGACAACGCTTGCATTTGATTCTTAATTGAATATAGATGTGTATGGGTCACAGCATTCACTTACCATCAGAACTGTGCTCGTGTGTCCTCATATTCTATAAAAAACCGATTGATCAGTAACTAAGCAGTAAGTAATGGGCTGACCATAAAGCTCGAAGAACCAACAACCGATGGGAACAAAATGTTCTCAGTAGCAGTAGCCAGTAACCTAAGTGAAAGGGTGACCCCAGCGATGGGTGGCTGAAGACCGTGTTTATTGGCATTCCTTGGGAAGGTCTGTGTTCCCAGCTGACTTGTGAAAGACTGTAATGTTGATGATGATGATGATGATGTGAAAGCAGTTGATGCTGAAATTAAATGGTCGTGTTTATTTCTCAGTATTAACTATAAGTATTAGGGGTAAATTGCTATCAAAGGTAAAGAAGTAGCAGGAAGATTTCGTGGTCTTTGCCTGTTACCGGAGTAACCATCTTCGATAGTTATCAAAATGCAGATGTGCTATCATTCTTAGGACTAGTATGCAATGCCTCGTTACCAGTAAAAGTTATCCGGTTCTCGTCACTCCTGAAACACAGCAGCGTAATGATGGTGTTTTAAGTTGGTGTTCTGTACAAGTCGGTCCACACCAGCCAAGTCATAATACGTTTTCGGAACTCTACCATCGTTTTGGGTATATATTTGGATCTGAAGATATATTTTCTACGCTTTTCTCCCATTCTCACTAATACTTAAATGTATTTATAAGATAATAAACGATGAAATGTGTGGTATTACTCGTGTTCCCAGTGTACCATAACCATGGTTTCTTTTGAGAGAAATAATCCTTCTGAAATAATATAATCTAATCTTGTCTAAGGATGCCACCGTTACACAGCCATCTTACAGGCTGCTGCGGTACTTTCAAGGAAGCTTTCTTCCGACAAACATCCCTAATCCCCAATAGATCTAATGCAATAGCATCACTCTTGATAATATCAAAATGCAATATAGTGTGTTGTACAAACTCTAGTGGCAGTTCTGTAAAAATCACAACATTAATACATGACAGAAGAGTCAGAAAGGATATAACATTTAATAATAATTTAAATTTATTATAGTAAAGGTGCCTCGTAATTGGTGGTGCTTAAAATTGCAAAATCTCATCTCTTATAATTACTTGGTTCTGAATGAAACTACGAAATATAATATATGATCAAACTAACTTCAAAGCGAAGTTCCATCATTATTATGAGTCGCTTCATCGAAGATATAATTCTGACCCTCCCATATGAACCGTTAATGATTTGCAAATCAGACTGTGCATCTAAAATAATGATTACAATATCTGATCAGCAACTGGAGTTGATTTGGGAATTAGTTAAATTTTTTAAAGACGTGCGTTGTTGCTTGCAAGGCTGAGGGACTACTTAAAATATCTGAAGAATGAAGTGACGAAATATAATGCAAGCTTTCATCTTAATATTACTATAACTTACCATGTAGTGGCGGTTAGAAAATATTCACTGCCCCATATTATCCAGTGGTTGTCGTAGAAAACGACATAGGGAAACTGAAACAGGAGATGGGCAGCAGCGTCGTCCTGATAACAATTCAAAATTATAAAAAACTACCAACCCGCCTGCCAAACGTGGCCACTATGGCAAATATCTTCCTTATGAGGCAATCTATGGGGGAGGCCTATGTTCAGCAGTTACTTTTATGAGGCTGTAATGATGATGATCATTGATATAGCTAGAGATGTGGTAGCTCAGTTTCCGGGACACCTGAGATTTTGAGTGAGATTGAGAGGTTCTATGGGCAGCTGTACACGTCATCGTTGGAGCCACACGCAAGTGTGAGTAACTATCCAAAAGCAAGTCTTATCCGACACTATTCCGATGATATTCTGAACGTCAGTCTGAGCGAGATTAGAATGGCTTTCTAGTTTACGACACGGAACTGCAATCGATAATTTTCACATTAGTCGTAGATAACTGCTCGAGCATTTCCCGAATAACAATAAATTTATATCGCACTGTTACTATCAAATAGAGTTGAGAATATTATGCAAAAGACAATTTACAGCTCTATATAAAATGGTTAAGGACGATATTTATTGTAGGAAAATGCTCGAGCAGTTCTTCGCAGATTCATTTAATCTGAGGCGAACCTAACAAGTTTTATTCGCAGCTGCTACTATTACTTAATATTCATGACGACATTATTACCCGTTACACTATGTTATGTATAAGTAAACACGATTACTATACATATTTTTATAAAACTAAAATAATAAACGAACTTGCTGTCCACCTGATGGCAAGTGGCTACTGCAATCCATGCCAATCCACAGCTGCAGTCAACTTCAAACAAAGAAGGCTATAGGTGCGTTGCCACCTTTGAGGACTACTATGGAATGCTTCACAGCCTGGCTCTCTATACCCTTCAGACCAGATGACAGTAGCGCCAGCATTCCTATTTGGCGGCACAAAGAGGTAAGAGGGTGGTACCTACCCAACTAATCCTACCAAAAAATAAACTTATTCTTATATATCGTATACTCAATTCATCTCATTCTCAGTTATAATGTTGCAAAAGACATATTTAAATAACCTTTTTAATGATCCCAAATACAGGAGCGTGTTTGTCAACCACACAGAACAACCCACCCCACTACATGCTATTGTCACTCGATTTCTATATAAGTAAAGTTAAAGTCTACTCGTATATTCATTTAAATCAAATTAAATTTATTTATTACAAATAATTCCATCCATAGAATTGTTAGTAAAAGGATTATAATATAATCTATGTTACATATCTTATTGACAATGTTAGTTTTTTGTTTATATTTTTATACATATTTTATTAACTATGTAAATTTTTTATTTTATACTAGCTGTTCCCCGCGACTTCGCCCGCGTGGAATTTACTACGATTTCATGGGTTTTAATTTTTTTGCGCGGAACCCTAATTCTTCTTCTAAAATAAAAGTATCCTAAGTTACTCCTTATAACATCAGCTATCTGCCAGTGAAAGTCCCGTCAAAATCGGTCCAACCGTTTCGGAGATTAGCCGGAACAAACAGACAGACAGGCAGACAAAAATTTTAAATTTGTTTTTTGTTATTAGTACCGTATATACTTTCATATGCATTTAGTAAAAAGCAGTTATTTTAATATTACAAACAGACACTTCAATTTTATTTATTTGTGAGAGAAGGCCTATGCCTAGCAGTGAGACTTATAGATACGTCTCACTGCTAGGCATAAACTCTCATTCGAAGTGCTATAGGCAATAAGTCCGCGGGCTGCCACCGGGCGTGTTGGGTGTTTGCGGATTTTACATGTCTTCGAAATATTTTTATTCTTTAGACATGCAAGTGTTTATACTAGGATTTACTTTACCGACAAGTACCTTTTAAGAAATTAAAACTGCTGACAGGTCTTGAACTTGGGTTGCTCACTTACTGTGTAATTACCTCGAGTGCTTAGCCCCTGAGTTAACACGGCTCAGTTTCTACACTTATCGTTGTTAAATATTTTTGAAAGTAGAATCTATCCCGCCCACATCTCTTTAACATTTATCATGCATTAACGCACCCGATGGTATGCCTTAGAGCTCTTCCAAGATAAATGATATTCGCTATCCGTTTGATATTATTTTTATTTGGATCTCTTAGTTGAATTTCCTCTCAATGTATTCTTCCATATGGGATAGCATTTCTTTACCATTCATGCGAAATATAAATTGTGATGATAACAGAAAGTGATAATAGGAATTGTTGAGCGTACAAATAAATCTTCTTCTTCTTTCGCTCGTAAAAGTCCACTGCTGGACGTAGGCCTCTCCAGTTAGAGAGAATTAGTCTTAATCGACGCTTGTAAACCGGCAAGTTACTGGTATTGTCGGGATAATTGTATGGTCTGGGGCGCTTAGTCCCTAAACTTTCCTATTAAAGTCCACTGCTGAAAATAAGCCTCCTCCATGGATTGCCTCATAGGGGGGATTTGCCATAGTTGCCACGCTCAGTTTTTCATTATTAGGAAGACGCTGCTGCCCATCTCTTAACTTGTTTCACCTTGTTTGACACCTACGAGATGATATGGAGTAGTGGATATCCTTACACCGTCACTACACGGTACGGTATAAGCGGTTCATTAGAATATAATAGAATAATTTTTATTCAATATAGATTATAACTAATTATTATTGAAAGTTATTGCGTACTTTGACCACTGGTTTCAAGTGTAACTTTTTTTCCATAGTAACATTATATAAATATAAAATAGGTTTTACAATTATTTACAACATTCATATAGGAAACAGGTTGGAAGCGATCACCCTATTCCCATGCGTTATTATCAACCATGTAATCATTAATATTATATTAACCATTTTATAAAGTCCTTATAAAAAGCTTTGTTATAAAGAGACCTTGTATATTGATATACAGCAGAAAAAGAGACAGTTGTATTCAGGATATTCTGGCGTGAACGAGACGGTACCACCATCTATCGGAAGCCCTGAGATGTTTCTGGCATTACGGCTGTCGTTTAAATGTGTCTACATGCGAAATTAATTGTTTTCTTGGGTATATGAGGTGAAATGTGTGGTGGCACCTTTCTATAAAAAGGTGGCAATGATCTTCAATTTAAATCGTTAAAATATTTTGTAATCGGATTTTTATCTGATACGAAGGACATTTCTGATACTTGCGGACTAGAGACGCCTATTTCCAGCAGTACATTATCTAGGGGCTGATGAGGAAGAAGATATAGTATAAACATATTTACGAGTAGCTATATGTATAATTTAAAATAAAGATTATTTAGTTAATTAACTATATTATGTTATTTTTGCTATTTATTGTAATTTTCATTGCAACATCTACGTAAAATTTTCTTATTTCCATGTGTTTTGACTGGTAAAGAATGCCTAAGGCAGTTCTAAAGCAATGCCTAAAGAAAGTGCGTCCTTTGTATTTTTGATACGATGATAGATGTAGATGTCTATGGGCCGTAGCAACCACTTACCATCAGGTGGACTGTGTGCTCGCTTGTCACGCTAATCCTATAAAAAAAAGGGAATTCAATAAAGAGCTAACAAGTAAATACAAAAACGAAAATGAATTTTAAGACAACTTTTATTGTAAGGTTTAGGCAGATTATGGTAATAAATAGTTGAGTATCTTTGAAATATTATAATTATAACTGCAGCATAGACTCTACAACCTATATACTCTTATTAAGCCAATAAGTGAAATAACTTAAATTTAACATTTTAAAAACATCCGAAAAGAACCCTACCGCATCTCACAAAACAGCTGATGACCTTGAAACGGCTGAACCGATTTTGATAAAACATGTCTAAGAATAAGAACCACCGTTAGAAAACCTGCTTTTAAATAAAACTGCACAAATCAGTTCACCCCGTTTAGAGCTACGGTGCCACAGACAGACCGACAGTCAGTCTAACTTATAACACCTCTCTTTTTGCGTCGGGGGTTAAATAGCGAATAAATTAAGTAATAATTCTAACAATTCTGGTTATTGTTCCAGGTACGATAAAGATATACTATCATCATCATCATCATCATTACAGCCTTCACAAGTCCACTGCTGAACATAGGCCTCCCAAAGAATGCCACAAAGCACGGTCCTGAGCCACCCGCATCCATCGACTTCCTGCATGTCTTACCAGGTCGTCACTCCATCTAGTGGGGGACGCCCTACACTAATCCGCCGGTACGAGGCCGCCACTCGAACCTTTTTTCCCATCGGTTGTCGGTTCTTCGAGCTATATGGCCGGCCATTGCCACTTCAGCTTACTAATCTGTTGATTAGTAAATGAATATCACTATAAACCAACTCAAAGCAAAGACCAGCGCGGGCAGACACGCGCCTAGTAAACAACCGGTCACTCACTCAGCTACAAAAGATCGAGACGTCCGTTTAAGGTAAACGTCAGTTTATCCTGTCATTGTCTATGATTTCGAAGGGCCTACTCTGCTTTAATATAATTGCTACATTATATTCTATACACATTATAAATAAAATGAAAATGTATTTTTTTTTTTCTATAATGGTGACAAGCGTGCACAGTCCACCGGATGGTTAGTGGACGCTGAGGCCTGAACATCTACATCTATCCTCGATTAAGTATTAAAATAAAGATGCGTTATCACCCTGAGGTAAGATGTAATGCCTCGTTACCAGTAAAATGGGTCTCGGTTCTCTACACTCACATACGAAACACAGCAGCATTGAGCTGCTATTTTACGCTGGTATTCTGTGAGCGTGGTCCTTCCCGGTCGAGCCGATCCATTTGTGCTACAGCCATAATATAGTTGCAGCGAGGCTACAGCTCTACGACGTGTCTGACTGTAATATTGAATTAACTGGCTCTATTAATCTTAAGCTCACTAAGTTTTTTACAGGAGAGCCATGCTGCAGCTATATTAATAGTATAGTTGTAGCACGAATGGGTCAGCTCAACCGGGAAGGATCACGCTCTCAGAATACCAGCGTAAAATAGCAGCAATGCTGCTGTGTTTCGTATGGTGAGTGTGAGGCGGACCTCCCTTTTTACTGGAAAGAGGCATACTATCTAAGTCCTCACGGCTGACAACGCATCTGCATTTATTCGCAACGGAGATAGATGTAGATGTCTATGAACCACAGCAACCACTTACCATCAGATAGACTGTGTGCTCGTTTGTCACCCATATTCCTAAGGGTTATTTGGATGCTATTAAGACATTTAACTTAGAAGAGTATTTTTTAAGTTTTGTCTGTCTGTCTGTCGGGCTAATTCTTCGGAATCGCAAACCGATTGCGATGAAACTTTTCGAACAGATAGAGAGCATTGCCAAAGGATCTAGGCTATATCTTATCCTAATAACTTGAAGAGTTTTTGAAAAACGACAAATTGATAAATTAAATACTCTTTGTTTTCATTCTAAATAACGTCACATTATTAGATCCTATCCAGGCGGTGCGGGTCGCTAGTCTATATACTCGTGCATATATACAAATAAATAAAGTTGAAGTGTCCGTTTGTAAATATACAAAATGCGACCTGCTCAAAATTCAAAAACTTTATTAAACATTGTTTGTATAAAGGGTTATTATAATATTAAGGAATTTATAAATGATAATAACCCTGGGATAGGTGTTCCTACCAAGCTATTTCTAATTTGTTTTGTGTGGTTAATTGTAACATATGATTGTAAGCTGTTATTTTTTTTTTAAAAGTCCGCTGGGTTTCTTGCTGGTTCTTCCCAGGACAGGGTTTTTTCAGACCAGTGGTAATTAAACAAAAGTGACTTTCAATAAGTATTATTTATAATCTATATTGAAAAAAAAAATTCTGTTTCTGTTTCTGTTTCTGTTAATGTCAAAATAACAGCTTTTTACTAAATTCATATGAAAGTATATACCTACGGTACTTATAACGAAAAAAAATTTTAAAATGTTTGTCTGTCTGTCTGTCTGTTTGTTCCGGCTAATCTCGAGTTAAAATCGAGTTACTTAGGATACTTTGGGTGACAGACAACTCATCCGCATTTTGATTTGTATTCGAGGATAGATTTAGATGTCTATGGGCCGCAGCAGCCCATTACCATCAGATGGACTACATGCTCGTTTGTCACCCTTATCCTATAAAAAGTTGCCGGCCTTTTAGAAAGGAATAGGCTCATGTCTTGAAGATCCCTAAGTCGTATCGGTCCGAAAACACCGCTTGTGATAGTAAATTTTCATAATTATTATATATTATTATTATAATCCTAATAACAACTCAAAATTATAAAAAACTGCGGTTGCTAACCGGCCGATAAGGGGTGATGGATTGGTATATGACATGGCCGTTGTAAAATCGGAATAAGAGAAATGCCATATAATCCTAAGGTCTCAAGGATGACGGCGCATTTACCATCCTAAAATTAATTGCCATACCATTATAGCCTACCAAAAGTACACTGTTGAACGTAGGCCTTAAAAGGGATTTTGCCATAGTTGCCATCCTTGGCAGGCGGGTTGGCAACCGCAGTTTTTTATAATGTAGAGTTGTTATCAGGAAGATACTTCCCATCTCCTGTTTCAGTTTCCCATCTTCTACGACCTATTCAACTTTTACGACACCTACGGGATGATATGGGTAGTGTAAATTCTTACGACGCCACTATAAGTCGACACTAGACGTCCCAAAATCGTTTGAGCAAAATTAAATTATTCAATTTGACTCATTAATGCCTTACTTTCTGCTAAACTTGTTTAATCCTTTGTGTTACGATGTATACAAGGCAAGCTTAAGACCTTAACTGAAGATTTACTGAGCGTTTAAATTACTTGAATAAATTGTTGTGTTTATTTAGAGGAAAGTTAAAATAGGTAGCTAAGAGGATAAGCAAACTGATATTATTTGACGTACGCGAGCGAACCGACTTCTATTCCTGCCAGCACAAGAATTGTAATATTTTAGTTTTTATTTAAAAAAACACAATTAAAAATTTTGAAAAACCCACGACGGATGTAAACGTTGTAATCATCTATAAAAGCTAAAATAAAATTATTGAAAACCTCTCAAAAGAAAGAAAGTAACAAAAGATACAAATAAAAGCGTTTTAAAATGGTTGGTCGCGATACATGTCATATAATGAACAATTAATTATGACTTTCCTTAGTCCTTCCTACATTTGTACCTATTAGTTTATCGTAGAGATAGAGAGCAGTAAAATCAATCTTAGCTACACATATTCACCTAGCTACTACTAATAACAAATCAGGGATGCCATTACCATCTCTGTTTCCAATTTCAATTAAATGCTACTATATATAGGAAAGCTATTACGTGTCTCGTAGAGATGCAGTAATTTATATCAAATAGAAACTACGCTTATTTACCTACACAACGTAATTTGAATTAGTGACAAACTCATATAACTGCAAAATTTTAGTTCATTTTCAGGTTCAATTTTAGTTTAATGGCAGCTGACGGATTTTCTTCAATTTGTTATTACATTAGTTGGTGGTACTTACATCACCGTGTGTGTGCCTAGAAAGGCAGAAAAAGAGTTCTACCACTTAGATCAAGTCAATTGCAATATTAAGTGCTGATTTATCAGGTGTTGGCCGGTGAAGGAAAACTTCGTGAAGAAGACCCGTCTGAAAAACAAAAAGCAAAATTACATCATGTGAAGACTCTAACACGCTCTAAAACCCTTTCTTTACAGAATAAAGGTGACAGACGAGATTACAGTAAACTTGATGTTACGCGGATGATGCGGCCAATAGACATCTAAATCTATCCTCGATTAAGAACCAAAAAGCAGATGCGTTGTCATCAAACTTCAATAAAAAGGGTATCCGGTTCTCTACACTTACCATACAAAACACAGCAGCATTGAGCTGCTATTTAACACTGGTATTCTGTGAGAGCATGGTACACCACGGTCGAGCCAACCCATTCGTTCTACAACCATAACATAGCAGCATGGCTCTACCATTCTGAAATGGGAAGAAACCTGAGTTTAGTTGTGGAAAATTTGTAATTTTACTATTATTTTCTGATAGCTTTGTAGTAGCTTTAAAGTTTGTAGTAAAGCAACTCTACTATCTAGGTGGTAGAACTCCTTCTCTGCCTAGAATTCCGCCTGGACAGTGCCACTAAATTTCTGCCGTCAAATAGCAGTGTTGGCACTGCTGTGTTCCAATCTGTGTATAGAGAGCCAGTAAGATTACAACTGTGAGGCATTCCATCTTAGTCCTCAGAGGGATAATGCAACTGTAGACTTCTTTGTTTATAGTTGGCTGCAGGTGTCCATGGACTGCAGTTGGCACTTGATGTGGTGAACTGTAAGTTCGTAAGTCACTTAAAATTTATAAAAAAAACTCGAGTTTGTTTCTTGATAACATAAGTTGTCCGTAAAAACATTGTAAGATTTCTGAAAATTTTACTAGAATATACGAGTATAATAGTTGTACTTAGGGCACACTAAAAGTTCTACGCAAAAATTTCAAAGTAATTTTGGCTTCTGAAAAGATGAGCTCATGATCTCGTGAGTCAAACCGCACACAGTCTAGACCTTGCACCATGCGATTTCTTAATTTTCCCAGAAATCAAAGATTATATGAGATTTGATATTTACTGAGCCAGAAGAGGCCGTGATAGCTTCTTACCAGCACGTGAAAACATGCCCTCAGACCAATGGTCCATAAGTTTTCAAAAATGGTTTGAAGAAATTAAAAAGTTTAAAATGTAATGGTAGTATTCTGCTTTACCTGTAAATTAATTTTAACAAAATTTATTAACAAAGTATATATCTCTATATATAAAAATCAATTGCTGTCCGTTAGTCTCGCTAAAAGTCGAAAACGGCTCGAACGATTTTGATGAAATTTTTCGTGTGTGTTGGAGTGGGTTCCAGGATGGCTTAGACTCACAATTGGACACGGTAGGAGGCGCTGTTGTCGAAATCCAGAAATCACTCGTGCGAATCCGGGGCGCTAGTATATAAATGAAAAGGACCTGTTTGTGAACAAATACATACGTTTTTAATTATAATAATTAACGGTGATAAATGAGCACTCAGTTCACTTCAAGGCAGTGGTTACTATGGCGCGCAGTAACCTAAACCTATCATTGTCATCATCATCATAGGCCTCCCTCAAAGAATGTTACAAAGCACGGTCACTTAAACCTATTAAATTGCAAATGCGTTGTCACCCTGAGGACTGAAATAGGATGCCTCTAACCAGTGAGAAGGGTCAAAGGTCTCTTACGCTGGATTTACCTAAGTATTTACAAAGTGTTTAAATTTCAAACGAGCGTAACTCTGGTCAGATAGAAAGGTTCTTTGTACTTTTCACTGAAAGGAAGCTGAAAGAATTCTTTAATAGAATTTTAAATTGCTATTTTATAAAACTGAAAAATGAATCAAGTGGTACTACAAAATTGGTGAGTTAGTCAACCAGGTTTGAATGAGCAATTTATTTAACAAAATAAAGTAAACAGTACATAAAACTGAAAACTTAATCAAGTGGTACTACAAAATGGGTAAGTTAGTCAACCAGGTTTGAATGAGCAATTTATTGAACAAAATAAAGTAAACCGTCGCCTGACCTTGGACCGTTCACGTCAACAGCGTCCCGTAACGTAGTAATTACAAATTGTGTATGTTTTATTTTCGACCCTACTTCAAAATTTTAAACGTTGTCCCTAATAAAAACATGAGAAAGTAGTTTTTGAAGAAAGGTTTTATTACTACATGAAGCTAGTAAATTTATTCATAGCGTATTCCAGCTGTGAGAGATCTTAAGTTCATTCACAACTGAATAACATATTATGTATTAAACATCTTTAGATGTATATATTTTTTTGAATTTTATATTTAATTACTCGAAAGAGACGAAACAGACCATACTCAAAAACAGCGGCTGTGGTTCGCCACGCCAAATGCTGAGTGACCTCTTTTCGTCACGTTCGGCTACGTCTGTACTTTATTATTAATAATAATATACGTGAAAAATAAGAAAACATTATGTACAATATGGCGTTGTGCTTATGTGGCGAAATAAATATTTTTTTTGTTTTCTTAATTCTTCTTTTTAATGATTATATTTAAGCGTTGTCGCCTTTCTTAGAGAACAAGACCACGGCAATTCATTATAATCTGAGCGAGCGAGTGTCATTGGGGTGATATATGCAATAGTTGCCACCTTTGTCAAGCGGGTTGGCAACCGTAGTTTTATTTTTAGTCGTTATTAGAAAGACGCTGCTGCCTATCTCCTGATTTGTTTCTCTCTGTCGCCTCTTACGACACCCACGAGATGATATGGGGTAGTAGATGTTCTTACACCACCATACACATATTCTCACAAAACACCAACTTAAAATAAGTAACTTAATGCTGCTGTATGCGTATGGCGGTGTAGTGAACCGGAGACCCTTTTGCTGGAAACTAAGTATTCAATTTAGTCCTCAGTGGCAACAATACTGTTTGTTTGCATTGTGATTCTTAAACGAGGCTAGATGTAGCTGTATGATGTGCACATCATAGTATCGAGGTTGTAAAAATACGTAGGTATTAATAAGAATAAATAATTAATGTTTTACGCAATAAATAAAACTGCAATAATAAAGTAATTAATTTTTATATATTTTATTTCTATTAAACTTCCGTCATATAAAATGATTAAACCTGCAGAGCAAACAAATATTGTAATAATATGTAGGCAATGTCCTCCTATTATCCTCCTCCGTTTGGTTATGGAAAAAAATGGTTATAATAAAGTCCCCTTTAGGAGGAGATATATTGTATGCAAATAAAAACATTGAAAAGGAAAGGATAAAGTGGAAACAAGCCGACAACTTTGTCGCAAACAAAAATATATTAACCGCTTCGTATGCAACGCTGCTTTTGAGCTCGTAAAGCACTGACTCGTTTCACATTTTTCACGTAAAAGAAATTTATTTCTATCCATATTTTTTGCCACAATGCAATGGCTGCGTAAAGTATTCCATCACCCCATTGTTTTCAATCACTTATTATATATATTACGAGATGGTTAAACCACCACCATCTCATAATATATACGTAAAGTAAATAGAAATGTTAGAGCCATCGTAAAATAGCAGCTTAATGCTGCTGTGTTTCGTATGGTGAGTGTAGAGAACCGGAGATCTTTTGTTCTGGAAACGAGGCATTCCATTTTAGTCCTTAGGGTTGGCAACGCATCTGCATTTTTATTCTTAATCAAGGATAGATGTAGATGTCTATGGGTCAAAGCATCCACTTACCATTGTCCACCTAATGGTAAGTGGATATGATGAAATGTGTGCTCGTTTGTCACCCTTATTCTATAAAAAAAAATTGTTGTGCTATTCAGGTTAAGCCGAAGGCGTAAGTCGCGTCGAGGGATTTGCTCCAGTCACTTATCTGCATTCCTTGTATTCTATACATGACACGGTCTCGCTATCGCTGCAAGCGGGGGAAGTATCGCTCCATGAGTTCTTGGCCTTAGGGGATATCAGGATAGCTTGGCGTTTAGTCCATATAAACCTATTCCTCTGTTTTCTCAAGCAAATCTTTTTAAGATACAATATATATCTACCACTGTCACGTAATACTATATTTTCTTTTTTTTCTATTAATAATTTATTTTCAAAAACATGAATACCTAAAATTACTAAATTTAACACATAATTAGACAACACATACACACAAACATATTACATACATATTCTTGAAATAAAATCAAAATCGGTCGAGTTCTGGAGGAGGAAACAAGGAAGTACGAGATGATGATTTCGTAAATTTTATAAGTATAGACAGTCCGAGCTGCAGTTGTATCTCTTGGTTGTCTAACTCAGTCGTTCGGACAGCAATAAAAGTATATTCTTCAAATTTCTTGCAGCCCATATCCTTTTAAAGATATTTTTATAAGATAAGGTTGACAAGCGAGCACACAGTCCACCTGATGGTAAGTGGTTGCTGTGGCCTCTAGAGATCTACATCTATCCTCGTTTGTGAATCAAAATGCAGATGCGTTGTCAGCCGTGAGGACTAAGATGGAACGCCGCCTCTTTTCAAAAAGGGTCTCCTTTTACACTCATTATACGAAACACAGCAGCATTAAGCTGCTATTTTACGCTGGTATTCTGTTAAAGCGTGGTCCTTCCCGGGTCGAGCCGACCGATTCGTGCTACATCTATACAGTTAATGTAGCTGCAGCATGGCTCTACCACGTTAATGAATGTCACATGAAGCAGATATAAACTGTTCTAGTTTAATATGAGATAAAAGAAAAGGGAAAAAAACAATGCAGAAATACGATTTTAACTATTATGTTGTCTCGCAATTGGTAAGAGTAAACGAGTTCTCAGCGTTTTAGAAATAGGAGACGATAACCTATCGCGCTTTCCTAAGATAAACTCCGTAGTTTCATAAGGAAAATATTATTTTTGTTCACCTAAGTACCAAAATCTATAGGTACGTCAGTTGTCGTTTTATTTGGGCACTGAAATAGAGTATAGTTGTGTAAAACAATGTAATTATTATGTTTTGGAAATCATTTTATAAAAGTGAAGTGAAAATAAATCTTACAGTCTACCAGATGGTAAGTGGCTAATTCTGTCCATGGACACCTCCAGTCAACTTGAAACAAAGAAGGCTACAGATGCGTTGTCACCTCTGAGGACTAAGAGGAATGCCTCATAGCTTGTACATAGTTTCTCTCTGTTCTTCAGACCGGAACAGCATCATCATCATTACAGCCCTTCACAAGTCCACTGCTGAGATAGGCCTCCCCAAGGAATGCTACAAAGCACGGTCCTGAGCCACCAGCATCCATCAACTTCCTGCATGTCTTACCAGGTCGTCACTCCATCTAGTGGGGCCGCTCTACACTTCCCTACCGGTGTGTGCCACTGAAAACCTTTCTTCCCCATCGGTTATCAGAACATAGCAGTCCAAATATGATATTTGGTGGCAGAAAAAGTAAAAGGGTCTTCACGATTCCTATGGGGAAGGAGGCCTTACACCTGGTATTTTATATTTATATAATCTTTAAGTAACAAGTAACATGTAAGTTTTAAAATTAATTTACAATGTAGAATCGTCTGTCACCTACATTTTATTTTTTCGACTTCATTTTATAACTATCCTAAAAATTTACCCTATGTCGAAAACTGAATTTTCTCTCACGTCTGCATTTATGACCGCATTTGCCTTTTTTTATTTAAAACGCTTCGTTTTCTTACATTTTACAGTACACAAATAGCATGAAAACCCTTGTTTAAAACAAAATACTAGTTCCGGAACGAACGCACCGGTTATATTTGCTTTGTTTTAAGTCATCTTAAGTTGCCAAAGAAATAGTTTGTACTAAAATTGTTTTACATCCACCTTGTAAGTAATAAATCGTAACGTTATAGATAACGAACGCTTCTTGATTAAAGGAATCTCTAGAGTAAAATCTCTGTGACAATTTCATAAGTGTTTCGTTTTGTTGAATGTGGCACGGAACACTAGAAATCTTACATCAAAAATAAATTCTCATTTCGTTTCGTACAATTTTGTGAAGCGCTAAGCGGAAAGTTCCAGAAAATTTCAACAAACTCTCGGCTTTCTGTAGATAAACCTCATAACATCAAAGCTTTTATGCGAGCGTTTTGTGTTACTGGAATACTTGTGTTTGTTGTAGCTTGGAGTTAGCATTCCATCAAGCATCCAAGCTTCTGACAGAGATTGATACAATACATTTTCAGTTCGCTTTTATTTTTATGAAGTAACAATAAAACGAGGAGTTTGCGCTAGCCGAATTTAAGTCACCTATGTAATATTCAGTTCCTCTTTTGACGTTTCGATAAATTGAGTATAAAATATATAAGAATAACTATATTTTTTGGCAAGAATCCCCTTACTCTGTGCTAGGTGTCTGTCTGAATAGATACCACCCACCTACCTATTAATGTCACCAAATAGGAGAGCTTCCACTGCTGTGTTTCGGTCTAAAGAGTATATAGTCAGGAAAATTACAGGCTGCATTAGCATTCCATCTTAGTCCTCAGTAGTGACAACGCACTTGTAGCCTTCTTTGTTTAAAGTTGGCTACAGAAGTCAATGGACTATTGTATCCAGTTACCATCTGGACTGTCATTTTAACACTCGATGGATGCCTATGATCAGCTTTGGACTTTTAAAGGCTATAATGGATAGATGGATGGGTGGACTCTAAGTGCTTTTGTCACTTTAGGTTTAATAAAAAAAAACTATATAGGAGTGATGACCTGGCAAGAGATGTGGGAAGTCGACGGATTCAGGTCGTGAAGGTGGAGGCCTGTGTTCAGCAGTGGACTTGTTATTGGCTGGACAACTAACTATACGATATAACTACGAACTTAAAACCACGACTGTAGTCCATATCCCTCATTCACTTCAAGGCCCGTAAATAGTTCACTATTGGATAAGACTCTCCTACTCTTTGATTTTTTTAAATTTTTGACGTCCAAAGCAGTATTCAATCTTGTGAAATTTCCAGTTACACTTTTGACGCTGGTAAAGTAGCCCGACTTATCTATTACATCAGGACGTCAAACTTCCGTGTCCTTTCGTGTCCATAGATACTGTAAGACACCCGGACGTCGGAAATAAAAATAAGCTACATTTTACCCTATCATATCATCATTACAACCTATCAAAGTTCTATGCTGAACATAGGCCTCCCATATAGATGGCCTGTTTGGGGAGGAGGAAATTACCATATTGTTACATGATTGGAAAGCGGATTGTCAACCGCAGTTTTAATTATTTTGTTGTTATCAGAAAATGCTGCATCTCTCGCTTCAGCTTCCTCTGATTGTGCATGTAGTTTCCTACATCGGACAAACAAAAATATATGTTTAGTAGGCTATAAATCATCGTAATAGAATACCATTTCTGCCACAGGTAGTTTGTAAGGCTTCAGAAAATAGAAAAGATTCTAATTTTAAATTAATTAAAAATATCTGGGTGCTGCTATAAGCATGGAATTCATTCAATAATAAAATAATTTTAAACCATAGCGTACCAATGCAAAACCTAAAGATACTGTATTATCTTTCAGTAGTATTGGACCAAAATTAAAAATTAAATTAAAATCTTTCCATTGCGACGTCCTAATGCAATACAAAAAGTTAATTTATTTGGTAGACTGGCAAGTTAGACAATTATTTACAGACGTAAAGGCCGGATATTTGCTGATAAATTAAAAAGGAACACTTACTTACTTTAAACGTTTTTATTTTGGAAAATGGTGAGGATTCGCTCGCAGCCAACTCGCAGCAATGGAGGTTAAACACAGATTAAATAATATTACTAGCTTTAAAGTAAAGTTACAGCCTATATATGTCCCACTGCTGGCACAGGCCACTCATTTCTGAGAGGGTTTTAGGCAAGGTGAAACCGCTGCCCTAATGCTTGGGAACTTCATGTCTTCGAAATATTTTTTGATTTCTCAGACATGCAGGTTTCCTCACCATGCTTTCCTTCACCGCCGAGAACGTGGTAAATCAGCACTTAAAATTGCAATTAACAAATTCATTGGTGCCGGCGGGGATCGAACCCGGTTTGCTCGCGTACTGTGAAACTTACAACGAGCGCTAACCATCTGAGCTACCACAGCTCTTAGTTACTAGCTTAGTCGACATGATATTCGCGCTTCCATTTACTATGAATATTTAAAAAGGTTTAAAAGCCCAAATAAAGTTTATATTTTGCTAATAGGTACTTTTGATGAGTCTCGTTGTTTACTAGACAGTTTTGCCACATGAGTAAAGAAACCGAGTAAAGAAACGGTTTTGTAGTAGTGTGTAGTAGTGAAGATAATTATAATTTTGTAAATGATGTAGCATTTGCCATTAAAACGTTTCTTAAAGCATTACATTTTATAATGCGAAATATTATGCGAGAAGTAGTTTTAAAACGCGTACATATTTTTTTAATAATTTTAGAAGAAAACCGTAACTTGTCATTCTTTTCTCGCTCAAAGGCTAAGTATGAATGGCTAATTCAGCGAGGAAGCCCTGACTGCGTTCTACTATACCGCAGAGAGTAGGACTGTATGAAAATTAAAGTTTCTAGTTTTAGTTTTATATTATGATTTTAAATATTTTGTGCATTCAAATGTTTTGTAAATAAATTACATTGGATGAAAATGTATTCCAAGTCATAGGTTGTATCTATTTAAGTTTATGATACCGTATCAGCTAGTTAACAATCTTACGCTGAACATGAGTCTCTTTCAATAGGAAAATTTTGTATTAATCGCCACGTTTGGAGAGTTTGGCGATAACGATATTAAATATCTCGCATCTTTGACTCTTTAAGACGCAGTCGACCAGTTTTAATACGAGGTGGTTGTTGTAAAACCATTATTACGTATTTTGTCGCAGTTTATCTAAAAATAATTAAGTTAAAAATGCAGCCTATACGAAGCCGTAGTAGGTTCAGGAGCTAGGGCTTGCCGTAAATTTCATAGTACACGAGCAACCCGGGTTCGATCTCCGTCGGTACTAATGAAATTGTTAATTCCAATTTTAATTGCTGATTTACCAGGTCCATCCACCTGCATGTCTGAAATAAAATAAAAAAATTTTTAAACATGTGAAGGTCGCCAACACGCATTAAACAACACGGCGGACATTTGTTTGTCTTAAAACCCTCAGAAATAAGTAGTGGCCTGTGCCTAGTAATTGACTTATATAGGCTATAACATTTCTTAAATTTTATACAGCCTATATTTGTAGGCCCAATTACAGGCACACCCCTACTCTTTAGAGGGTTATTAAGCAGTAGGTCTTAAGTTGGTTTAATTTTTACTTTTTAATTCCTGTCGTTTGCCGCTTTACTATACGGCAGGATAATGTATTACACTTCTTGATGTTATAATTGACCCGGATTACTTTTAACTTGTAAATATAAATATACAGTTTTTGTGTCGATCTGCGCAGAAGGAGATTACAGTTCTTGAATTATGGCAGTGTTACGCTTACGTTCTGATTAAATTATAAGATCGGAAACAGATGGAAGAACCCATCCATGTACTCTGCTTTAACGACGCTATTTTTTTATTGCAATAGACTCACAAATCATCCTTGGCAAGGATCGCTGCTTTCTTGCGACAACGCATCTGCAGCTTTCTTTGTAAGTTGGTCGCAGATGTTTAGCTTACCATTAGGTGGATTGTTTGTCGCTTGTCAATACAACTTCTTGAAAAAAATAAAATTTCTATAGGCGCGACTTGAGTGTGGTAACATTTAGTAAAATCTGTGGTCTGTTTCCGCAGTATTTTTTTGCTATTTATAAAGGCATCGACGGTCTATTTTGCATGTATGTGTATAATGTACAATATATGTACATACGTGGGTGGTCTGAAAAGTTTCCGACCTAACAAAGATACAAGAAAATTTTCTTAAAATTTATTTTATTCTTCAACATAGTCTCCTTGTAACTCTACACTTCTCCCAGCGATCCCATCTCTAACCTTCCAAATAGTACTCGGCTTGCCTCCTCATTTGACGAAAATCTCTGTCCTCCGAGCGCAATTTTGGATGAGGGAACAAAAGAAGTCGCTTGGGGCTAGATTGAAGTAAGGCGGATGGCCAAGCAGTTTAAACCATAATTCGTGGATTTTCGCCATGGCAACCGCTGAGGTGTGAGACGGCACGTTGTCATGGTGAAACAGGATTTTCTTTTTCTACAATGTGTCCGTTTTTCCGCAAGTTTGTCAAGTAATGATGCGTAGTATGCTCCTGTAATGGTTTTTCTTTTTCAAGATAATTGATTAAGATAACTCCATGACTATTTCAAATAACAGTCGCCATCACTTTTCCAGACGAAAAAACAGTTTTTGCTTTTTTTAGAGCCGGTTCTCCCTTTGCAGTCTACTGTTTTTACTGTATTTTTGTTTCGGGTATATAATGGTGTATCCAAGTTTTATCTACGGTAATTAATCGGCGCCAAAACTCGAATTTATTGCGCCTAAACTGCGCCAACAGAGCGTTGGAAATGTTCATTCGAACACGCTTTTGGTCTAACGTGAGCAAACGCGGCACCCAACGCGCTGACAGCTTTCTCGTGCCTAAATCTTGATTTAATATGTGACAAACACGTTCTTTGGACATTTTTATAGCCTCTGCTATCTCTCTCACTTTAATTCGGTGGTCGTCTAGCACCATTTGGTGAACTTTAGCGATGTTATCGTCAATAGTTGCAGTTTTTGGACGTCCCGAACGTTCATCTCCCAAGCTCTCACAGCCACGTTTAAATTCAGCTGTCCAAAATTTCACTGTGGTAAAAGATGGTGCAGAGTCCCCATACACAGAATCAAACTCATCTTTGATTCGCGCAGGCATATTGCCTTTCAAAAACAAAAGTTTAATGACAGCTCGATACCCAATTTTTTCCATTTACACGAAAACATTCACATCAAACGACTGTCAAATAACAACTACGCGTCCAAAATGGCTGAAATTTTGGTGCGTAACTGTCAAAAAATGCACAACTACATTCAACACATGACCTCTATATATACAAGTGATTCACTAGCTTTTATTGACGAGTGCTGCCATCTTCACGTTGAGGTCGGAACCCTTGTATATGTATATATATACACATGATAATTTTTAGACATTGTACCTACACCTTAAACTTACTTCTATTTTATTTAAATATATAAATAAATATTGAATACTGAACAAAAATAAATATTAATATTTATTAATAGATTTAGTGACGGTGTAAGAATATCCACTACCCCAGATCGTTGTATGGGTGTCGTTAGAGGCTACAGTGGGAAACAAATCGACCCATTAGCAACAGCTTCTTCCTGTTGATAACAACTCAAAAATAAAACTGGTTGCCAACCCGCTTGTCACGTGGCAATTATAGCAAACATCCCCATATTAAAAGCCTATGACCAGCAGTGAACTTTTGAAAGACTGTAAAGAAATTAATTATTATTTCCTTCAAGTCAATCGCCTTTATGAATTACTCTTATTTCCAAATGATAAAATAAAATACGATATTTTAATTCAAATGAGGTTATTTTTTGTGATTACTTTTTTTATTATCAAATGTTTAAAAAAAAAAGATGAAATTATGAAAGAAATGTTTACTAATCTGTAAGGTTTTTTTTTTTAATTTCATTGCGAAAAGAGAAAATGAAAGAACAAAATTTCAACAATTTTTAAGAATTCCATTTAAAAGACGAGAATAGGAATTTTATATAATAAAAGATTTTATTTGTTATAAAGGAAAAAAGACTTACTGTTGTAATTGGATTTACAATATTAAGGAAGCAGAAGGCCAGCAGTACAGAAAATAAATTGTAAATTGTAAAACGTATTTCCCGCGGGCGAAGTCGTAATGGGTTGCTTGGTACAAGACAAAGGGCTTTGAACTTTTAAATTCCTTCAGAGTAAATGGTTTAAATCTTTATATGTGATAGATAAAAAGTAAAAGCATTATTATAAGGATTTCTATGTCTTCGTAAACCCCTACGGTAATTTTTGTTAACATTTTGAATATACTACGCTTAAAGATTCTATTCACATTCCAGAATCTATATGCTAAGTTTTATATTAGTGTAAGCAGTAAGTTAAAGTTAATTAATAGAATCAGGCGTTACTTTGGAGAAATCCATTGTACAAGAGAACACTCCCTCAGACGAAGAGGCGAGATATGTGCCGTATTATCGACAGTGGTGTGTCTTTAGTGTAGATATATGAGTAGTAGTGATGTTGGGATTAGTGGTGACGGAGATAGTGCACGTAATTGAGGGAGGGCCGGAAATACTCTTTACACGTCATTTTTTTACACGTATCTTAGCTAATAAATTTTTAACATCTTTAATTAAGTTAAAGTTACCTATTTACGTTCCACAGCTGCATACAGGTACTCTACTGTATACTCTAGTGCATACAGGCGGATTTCACATTGATATGTTAATGCATGTCCTCGAAATATTTTTTTCCTCAGCTGTTAAAGGAAATATCAAGTTCAAAAATAAAATCTCGGCGTTAAAGGAAAATATCATGAAGAAACCTGCAGTTCCTTGGTGGTTTTGAGCACGTGATAAATTAGCACATAAAATAATTGTAATTCACAATTTTGTTGGTATCGGCGTGCTTGCTTGCGAGCGAAATTTACAGCGAGCGCTTTGCCTCTGAGCTATCACGGTGTTAGCATGTTCCTTAATAATATTGCTTTTGTTTTTTCATAGTACTATTCCTACATTAATTTTCATTTAGATTATGATACTGGGTAAATTTAGGAAGCGAGTGAGGAACTGTCCCATGATGGTCTGGGACATATAGGTTTACGTGGGTTTTAAAAATTATGCCAATTTTGTTCATTGCTTAAGAATTTGCGACTAATGTGATATGGGACTTGTGTTTTTGTAGCTGGTGAGCAAGCCACTTATGAACTCTTTCACAATATTCCATCTAAGCTCATTTTATTTGGTTAAACGTAGTCCGAGTAGCTCTATTCTCTGCGATTCTCTAACCCTACTCTAACGTGACGCTACGCCTGTAACCCCGAGGGCCTAGAATGAAAAAAGATTTAATTTCATTTTAGGCAATCAAATAATTCAAATATGTAATAGGTAATTAATTGAATAATAATATTTATCCGTCAAAACATCAGCATATTTACAAATGGTATTTCAAGTCAATTTCTATGTGAACCTTGGTCCTTATAAGATATTAGTTAAAAAATTCAATACATAGAAATCAGTGCCGTGTGTGACCGTCGATTTAATATTCGTTTATAACTATTGTTTTTATAGTTTGTAACGAAAATTTGCAATGTAATCTACCACTTCATACCGATATGTGGCTAGTGAATACGAAAGAAACAAAGAGAGAAAGAAAATGCATTTATTTGCCATAAATAGGCGCAAAACATATAAAATTTAGACATAAACTATATAGAATTCACTTCAAAACACAGTAATAAAACAAGACAATTAAAACAAAACGTGGAAATTGTACGCCTCATTACTGACAAACGAGGTTAACAACCAGCATATATTGCGCCGAAAATACAATTCTGACGTATACTGATTTTCAGTGCTAATCTCTGTGACATCCCGGATGTCATTCAGACCCATTCTAAACTGCTGAGACAGGATATCACGATATTCTACTGAAGTAATTTGTAATTATATATTTTACTGGCTGTGCCCCACGGTTTCAACCGCGTATAACACGCGTCTGCGCCTCGCGACATGCGAACTTCGAGAGAGACATCACGACGGACGTTACTTAAATTACATGGTTAACGTAATCGGTGGTTATGCATGGTACAGGTACTGATATAGCCTTGAATACGAAGTGATTTATTTGGATTTAAGAATTAATACCAAGGTACGAATAATGTGGCCTAGTTTATACCGGCGTTACTATTGCATATTTTAACATGAAAAATTAGTTATTGTGACATAACTGTAATAGTTAGACATATGGCATCGCAGACTTTTTGTAGATATTGATGTCGTCTATAAAACTGTTGTACATCACTTTGGTCTATTGTCAATAGTTTCCGCAGCGTACGCGTAATAAGGATTTTCGGCGTTACTATTGCAAATTTTAACATGAAAGAGTAGTTATTGTGATATAACTGTAATAGTTACATATGGTATCTCAGACTTTTTTGTAGATATTGATGTCCTCTATAAAATTGTAGCACATCTCTTTACTCTATTGTCATAGTTTCCGCAGCGTACGCGATATAAGGTTTTTTGGTATTTTTTTCACACATTGGGTTACATTAACGAAATTTTAATACGGATCCCTAACTTTTTTGAAAATATTCTATTGCCTATGTTCATCATGGATAATTTGGAATTCTAATGGTGAAAGAACTTTTCAAATCGGTCTAGTAGTTTCGGAGCCTATTCAATTCAAACAAACAAACAAATCTTTCCTCTTTATAATATTATATTATGTAGATTACAGGAATTGTTACTCCTCCCTGAATTCTTTTTATATATTTTCTTAGCATGTGTAATAGGTATTTAAATAGACGTTTTGTAGTTTTTTTATGCATTTTATACCATTTGAAGCTATCACACTCTATATTATAAATTAAAACAATCAAATAAAAAACATTCAATGTGAATGAAGTTATCGGAACAGATAGTAAAAAGAATATAAGTATATTGGAATCCAATAAGGCCCTAAGCGCATTAAAAAAATTATACATGATTATAGAATTTTTTAAAGTAGTTTAAATACACACAAGTTTTTACTAATAACCTTATTAAACTTCCAACTTTCCGATAATTTTATGTCGAACTTCAATTTAAAAAAGTTTGGAAAATCCAAAAGCGCACGACTCATAATGCTCATATGATCATCATATCATCATTCAGGTCACTCCATAAAGTCCAAGACGCATTTAAGTATAAATATTACATCCTACTTACTTTTAGTACGTACTACTATTATCTATTCTGTGCTTTTAAAATATTGTAATAAAATCTCTGATTATTATTATAATCATGTGTAAGAAATTTGGTTTTCGAATATTGTGTATTTGTACAGCGATCTTTTGAGCTGCAGCAAACAACCGATAGAGTGTCCACTCACGACGGCGATTGACGCCGAACTAACTGAGTGACGCAGTCTCTATTTAAAAATAAATTCACACAAGGCTGCTAAAACACCGAATATATCGACATTTCGCAGCCGAAAAAAGTAATTATAACTTAACTAAACAAAATTAAGCTGCCACTTACATTCAATGGCTTCCCACATGATAGATGAAGAGTTTTAAAATAGATTGAGTTGAACAATTGATATTTTTAAAAGTTATCATGTTTACGAAGCCATGCGGGCTTGATAAATCCTGAGCTAGGTGGATTTATCAAGGCCGCCTTTGATAAATCCACACCATAAGCCACTAAAACCCTTTTTATGTAAAATAGCAATTAATCGATTCAAAAATATTAATTAGCTCAACAATCATTTATCTTTCTGAAAATGTGCTTTTCATATCACTTATATGTTCAATATGATTGCTATATACGATTTCATGCGACAAAACGTTGGAACCTTAATTTTAGTTAGGTTAGTAGAGCATACCTGCGCGCTAGCGCTGCGGCATGCAATAAATAAAATTATATTAAAATCTAACAACTATTAACTTAATAAGAAAAACAAATTTTAAATTGGCCTGACTCTTTCTCGCCTATATAAATGACCTATGTAAGTTGCAGTTAAAGGGTCTCGACATCGTGATGTTTGCAGATGACACAGTAATTTTGTTTCACGGCACATCGTGGAGTAATGTTAGAGTCTCGCTGAAAGGGGATAAAACTGTAACGTCTTGGCTTGAAGACAGCCTTCTCACTGAATACTGCAAAAACAAAGTATGTTTGTTTTGGTATCAACCAGTTCTCGACCTGGCAATAACTTCCAGATTCAAATCCATACTCACCCATGTAACAGGCTACTGCGGGTACCTGCCACGTGTAATTTTGATTATTTGTCACGTGTGACAAGCATAAAAGTATTTGGAAGTTATTGTTGATGAAGGTCTTAGCTGGGTCCCAAGTAACTGCTCTAGCGAGTAAAGAAGGAGGCTAGTTTACATATTTAAACATTTACGTGATGTGGCTAGTTATGATGTTCTTTTGCTAACCTATAGGTCCCTGTGTGAGCATCATTTCATATTGTATTTGCCTTGTGCGCAGCAAAGACCTCATATACTACTAGAGTGCGCAACGCACCATCCTAAAAGTTATGATGCGTTGCCTTTTAAATACCCCATATGACCTGTACAAGCGGTGCGGTATGTTATCAGTACGTAAATTATTTGTATATCAGTGTCTCCGTAGATATCACCGCCTTCTTGTGCCTGGTCTTCCTAAAAGTAACAAACGAATAACAAGACTACCCGTACCTAGGGTCAGGACTGTGTTTGCAATAAGAAGATACAACTTTTGTGCACCAATGCTCTATAATAAATTATTTAACAAAGTTAAAACTGTTAATAACAGTTTTAATAAGTATTAACAGTTTTAGTTACATGTTAAAACTGTTATAAATCTTAATAACCACGAATTTAAGAAAATCTTAAAACAAAGTCTTAACGGTTTGAATTACGATGCGACTGAAGATTTGTTCACGAAGATCACTTAATAACACACACACATACACACACACGCACGCACACATACACACACGCACGCACACATACACACACGCACGCACGCACGCACACACACACACACACACACACGCACACACACACACACACACACACACACACACACACACACGCACGCACGCACGCACACACACACACGCACACGCACACACACACACACACACACACACACACACACACACACACACACATTCAAAACATGCATAAATAAGTCCTCAGAATCAAAAATCATTCATTAAACCTTAGACAAACATAGAAAGATAAACAAAACACTGTGAACATTTCTAGTGATGCCAAGACCGTGCTCAAATTCTTGACACGCACTCATACACATCTTTCTTATTTCTTGCTTAAATAGCCCGTAAACGTTCACTGCAGGGCGCACATATGCATAAAAAACCATGTCGTTGGTTGCAATTGATTTTAGATATGTGATATGTCTGAGTGCTTGTTCTTACATTAAGTTGAGCATGGTTGCGTCTTGGTTTTTGCGTTACTAAAATATACGGCAGCGTTTCACTTTCTCTCTTTTTATAGAACTGAGAATTAAAGTGAAAAATATTAAAAACCGTCATCAAAAACTAAAAACACATCATTTAATAGCTTTCACAGTCAGTAGCACCGATAATTATTTAGCTTTTTGATATCTGCTTTTACTTTTAGAAGTTTAATAATTGAACCTTTTGAATGAACTAAGCGATATCATAAACTCAAGGTAACTATGTGAATGTCGTCTAAATATGTACATTTAGATTTGATTTCCCCCTTTCCCACCCTTTAGGTTGATAGCTTAACTAATACAAAATAATAATTAAATTTAGTTCACAATTGGTAAATATATCGCTTAACATACATGGGTAAGGCCGTATATTTTACCATTTAAAAACAAAGTAGTTGGTAAATTGTAATGAAAGGATCTTCATTAAATTATGTAATTCATAAACACTTAGAATGTATCATTTAAATGGATGCAAGTCAATTTCGTCCAGATACCGAAATTTAGCTAAAAACGTGCTGTTTTTGGTTCAAAACGTGCTGTTTTTGGAAAAATTAGACGCTTTCTTTTGTCGTCTCTGGAACCTCTCAAGATTGCATGCGATTGTTTCGGCAGTGGATATTTTTTGGGAATTTTGACAATTTCAAAGTAAACAATTTTATTTAACATCTTATGACACTATGCCTAAATGATTAGTAAATGCGTGGTAATATGGCTTTGTTTCAAATTTGGCTCGATTTTGTAACGAAATCCACGGAAGAAGGAAGGAGGGCGATTGAAGATAAGAAGAATGACTTCATTGTGAAAGTAAAGGATAGTATTATGGTTAGATATTTCCAAAGGAATACGTGGAAATATTTTATAGGATTTGTTGAGAATATAGATACAATTTAAGTAAGGAGAAAATTATTATAAGATATAATTTTTTTAAATCCGTCAAAGATTCCGCAAGTTCCGTGAAGTTCGTAGTTCAAAGAAAAATTTATATTGGTATAGCGATCACCATATTTCTATCGTCAAAAAGGTAAATTCGGTTCAACCGGAGGAAGTCTCTAAAGAACCAACCTGAGTTACGATTTCTATATGGTTTATTTTAATTGAATAATGTTAGAAATATTTTGCTATCGCACTGACATCTTACCAAAGTTAGGTTAGTTTTTTTTAGAATACTGTGATTTTACAATGACCTATATACAAAGTAAGAAAGACAAAGACTATTTAATAGGTCGGGCAAAAAGTTTCTTCGTATTTTGTTTGTATAAAATTGAAGAAAAAACTCTTTGGTTGTACTGTTTGTATCTGGCTGGTTTTAATATCAATACATAAAGAACATTAAGAAAAAGAAAAATAAAAAGTAAAAAACACTTACCCGCCATTTTCAATTGTTTTTCTATCCGCCAAAATGAGTGAATCTAACGAAGAAATTCGAAGATTACAATTTGAAGTTTTATTACAAAAAGGGGAAAAATGAGACTCAAGCCGCGAAATAAATTTGTGACGTTCATGGACCTAACGAAGATCATATCAGTAAGAGTAGCACAAAGTTGGTTCAAACGTTTTCAGTCCGGGAATTTTGTTGTCAAAAATGCAGCTCGCTCTGGTCGCCCTCATACGGATAAAGTCGATGCCATTTTTTAAAAGGTGGAGTAAGATCGGTATATTAGTAGTTACGACATATCCGAGGAATCGAGGATTGACCACAAAACAGTTTTGACCCACTTGAAAATGTCTGGCTATGCAAAAAAGCTCGATATTTGTGTACCACACTAGCTGAACTGAAAGAATCCCAATGAATCGTGTACTCATTTGCAATTCTCGTAATGAAACCGAACCATTTCTGAAAAGATGGATCGCTGGTGAAGAAAAGTGGATCACCTATGACAAGAACGTGCGAAAAAGATCAAGGTCAAAGGATAGTTAAGCTCCACAGACTGTAGCGAAACCCGGATTAACACGCAATAAGGTGATGCTGAGTTTATGGTGGTGTGGCGGCGCTGTCGTCGCGCCACAAGCGAAATACATCGAAGCCTAAATCGCGCTATCAAAGTTCCAAATTAAAACAGTATATATACAATAGCTCAAACTACCACTTGGAGCGTTGGCCGCTCCCAGGCAGAACCCTTGCCCGGCGGAGATCTCCTTTTCCTTCCACCTGCTACAGTGGTGACCCCGACGTGATATGAACACGCAACCAAGAACCTTCGAAAACTACCTTCAAATCCTCGTTATCGTTCTCAAGTACCCCATTCATTCGCTCCCGAGCAAATATACAGTCTTCAACGTGTCGGATTAACACACACACACACACACACACACACACACACACACACACACACACACACACACACACACACACACACACACACACACACACACGCACGCACACACACACAATTCCAAAACATGCATAAATAAGTCCTCAGAATCAAAAATCATTCATTAAACCTTCGACAAACATAGAAAGATAAACAAAATACTGTGTACATTTCTGGTGAATCCAAGACCATGCTCAAATTCTTGACACGCATTCATACACACATCTTTCTTATTTCTTTCTTAAATAGCCCGTAAAAGTTCACTGCAGGGCGCACATATGCATAAAAAACCATGTCGTTGGTTGCAATTGATTTTAGATATGTGATATGTCTGAGTGCTTGTTCTTACATTAAGTTGAGCATGGTTGCGTCTTGGTTTTTGCGTTACTAAAATGTACGGCAGCGTTTCACTTTCTCTCTTTTATAGAACTGAGAATTAAAGTGAAAATATTAAAACCGTCATCAAAACTAAAACACATCATTTAATAGCTTTCACAGTCAGTAGTTTCAGAGTCCCTCTGTCGCCTCTTACGATTCCTACTAGACGATATAGGGTAGTGGATGTTCTTACACCGCCACTACACGACATTTTTGACAATCCATCTTAATTCTGGAAAGTGATAACGACAACAAAAACAAAGCACCCTTCAACTTTTTTGCCATGGTCTACAGTAGCTACTATACCATTAAGCGAACTGTAAAGTCGTTTGTCACATTTACACAATTATTATGCTCGTATATTATGTTTACATCTGCTTTTATGTTATAAAAACAATCTGGACTTTTAAAGTGTTACTTATTACGTATGACATAAAACACAGTTCTGCACAAAGAATTCCAATTCAAAACATAAAACCACAGTCAAATAATAATACTTTGCACAGCGTTTCTGCATGGTTTCAATAAAACTAAATTGAACGGTATATTGTACCAAAGCAATTCTCTTGGCGAAATCTCTAGGAACATTTGATACGACCTAAAACATTTGTTTCCAAGATTGGACCTTTGGGCCGCTGGACATTGACCGAATAACATTTTGACACTGCTCGAACCGATTTATGATCTTCTAGTTTTGAGCAAAAAACGTCTTTGTAATGTTTTATCTTAAAGTGAGTATTTATTATCTGAAATATAAAGCATATTTGCCTCTCCCTCAGGGTGAGTTTGTTATTTGTAATAAAATAAACTAGATTTTCGGCACAAATATCATTTTACGAGTAGGTTTTAAAATCACTAAAAGATGTATTTTTATATAGATAAAGTGAGAAACGAGCATACAATCCACCTGATGGTAAGTGGATGCTGTGACTCATAGGCACCTACATACATCTATCCTCGATTAAGAATCAAAATGCAGATGCTTTTATACGTGGTAGAGCCATGCTACAGCTATATCAATAGTACAGTTGTAGCACGAATGGGTCGGCTCGACCGGGGAAAGACCACGCTCTCACAGAATACCAGCGTAAAATAGCAGCTTAATGCTGCTGTGTTTCGTTTAGTGAGTGTAGAGAACCGGAGACCCTTTTTACTGGAAAAGATAGACTTAGTCCTCAGGGCTGACAACGCATCTGTATTTTATTCGCAAACAAGGATAGATGTAGATGTCTATGGACCACAGCAACCACTTACGATCAGGTGGACTGTGTGCTTGCTTGTTCACCCTTATCATATAAAAAACCCCTGAGGACTAAGATGAAACGCAGTCCAGTAAAAAGGGTCTCCGGTTCTCTACACTCCCCATATGAAAATAAACACAGCAGCTTAAAGCTGCTATTTTACGTTTGTATTCTGTGAGAGCGTGGCCCTTCCCCGGTTGAGCTGACCCATTCATGCTACAACCGTAATAAAACTGCAGTGAAGCTGTTTCACGTGAAAAATATATAGAAAGAATATTAAAATATAAAGAGTGGACGTTACATGAAGCGAAACGGCTAGCAACTTCAGGTTTTTATACTCATATATATTATGTATTATCATATTTTATAATCAATAGTAAGGTACATTGAAAGTTTTGCATAACTCATAAATAAAAGTTTATATGTAAACTAATATAGTTACTGTTTTCAAAGTATCCTCCATAACAATTTAAAAACTCTTTCATTCGTTCAAACCATTTTTGGAAACATGAGAACCTTGGTCTGAGGGCATGTTATTCACGTTCTGGTTGATAGGCACACGGAAAATAAAGTAAAAACAGTGGCATACCACTCAGCATTTACTGTCTTTCGCTCATCAAGTGGGATTGTATAGACATACATACAAAATCTATAGATATATTGTTGCATTTCAGAAAATTCTTTTTCTGAAATGCAACAATATCCATGTTTCATCTCCTGTCATAAAGTCATACACGCCATTTTTATACATCCGTGTTCATACTTTAAAACATTTACACCAATAAACTCGTGACCGTTTTTACGTTAGGTATCCAGCCGCAACCAAGTTTTCTAATTTTTAAATATTGATGGACTTTTTTAATTTGGCTCATACCAATACCCCAATGTCCTCGAATCTCCTCATAGGTGATGCACCCGTTTTCTTCAATTAGTCGCCTGACAGTAGCCACGTTTTCCTCAATGATCGCAGTTGAGGTTCAACCTTCATGAATTTTATGATGAAGAGAAACACCTACAATCAAATTCTGCGTACCAATGCCTTACGGTCCTTAAATACGGTACTTCCCTCCCAAAAGCATTTTGAAGACGAGCAGTGCAATCTTGCGGAGAGTGTATACACATAAAAATGTTCTTAAATATTTTTGCGTTGATTTCATTTTTGCTACGGACGACGAACTTCAAGTTCAATCAATTTATCACTTTATTAATTTTTTAAAAATATAACATTCGAAATTCAAACATTTATGAGAGGCCAATTGCAGAACTTTCAGTGAGCCTTATGTATACTGTAAGAAACTTTAACCACTTCTGATGTTAAAAATTATCCTCAAAATTATTTAAATAAAAGAACACTACTTAGAAGCAAACCCTGCTTACTATCAGGACCCAATTACATGATAACACCAAAGTATGCAAACCAACAGCATCACTACCCATCTCAATGTAACACAGGGCAGCCTCTCAGCAACACGATCTTCCTTGCCTACACTAGTAGAATACCCCAACGGGCATAGTAAGGACAATGAGACTCGTAGAATTACAGACTGATCTTCTTAGTGGCCTGCACGATACTTTATACTGCTAAAACAAGTGGGAGATTAACATTCTACCTTCATTTGTTCGTATTTCCTTTTATTTTTTTACCCTCATTATACCCTCTGTTATATCATTCCCGACACGGCCTTTCCTGACAGGGTCCGTCCTCGGCTCCTTTACCTTTAAATATTAGTCTCCATCAACGGCATGGGGATGCAGGCACCACGTAGGTCACAGGCGACGCGCTTGGCAATGGCTCTACGTTAGCACAACGTGTCGTCAGAGTAAAGTTATAGGCACTAAGTTCGCATAACTTGTGCTAATGTTAAAAATTTTGTACAACCGACTTCAATTTAAATAAAATGAGAATTAAAAGTCAATTAAATACGCATTATTAAGAATTAACTCATAAAAAGCACCTGCAAAGTATGCAAACAAAAAAAAAGAATTGTCAAAATCGGCTCACCAAGAACAAGTTCTGAGGAAACACACATAAAAAACACAGTCGAATTGAGAATCTCATGCTTTTTGAAGTCGGTTAAAATAACTGATTAAGTCATAGCCATTGCGTTCGCATGTCTTAACAAAATAACTGATTAAATCACATGCACGACGCGACGTTAGAATAGGTAACTTAACAAAATAATAACTCATTAAGTCATAGGCATATGTTAGCATAACTTAACATCTACTTAAGTCATAGGCACGACGTTAGCATAACTGAAGCTAGACGCGACAGAGACACGACATTAGCTTGTCCGCCTTCTATTTTTGAGAAAGAGGCACAACGTTACCGTATCTCAATATTACTCTTTCAGAAAGGAAGCACTACGTTAGCTATTTCTGACACATGTGTAACTTACTCACCCTCAAAGTACGCATGGGGCAAGCACACCTCGTGTGGAGGCCAAGGTAACTGGCAATGTAACTTTCCCGTCTCGGACTTTTCTGACCATGAAACGATAAACTCGTTGTTTTCAAATCTTTATCAATTTTTATTCAACAGCACACAATGTTTGTTTGTTGTTAATTCTTGAATACATTTCACACAGACTAAACATTTACAGAATTGAAAACATCGTCCAAATCAGATTTTAGTATACAACGTTTCCTACTAGAGTTTAACGCACGTCTTAGATAAAACTTTTTTCTGACGAACACTGCGCTCACGGCACAGATCGCAATATACGCTGAAGACACAGGCCAACCAGATAAACGCGCTCCAGCGAGCGGTTCCGATGCGTTCGCGCCAGCAAGCAGTCTCACTGCACCAGTGCCAGCGATCTGCCGCGCTACCATCGCGCCAGCAAGCCGCTGTACCGCACCAGCGCAAGCAAGCCGCAGCGCCGCACCAGCGCCAGCAGCTGTCCATACTTCAACACAGTAGGCATAGGCACCAAGTTTGCATACCTTCCAGTGGCTCCCAATGACTGTTGACATAGACAAAGCACAAAGTTAGCGTTAATTACTACACCTAAAACCTATTAAATATTGGATTTTACGCTTAAGTAGTTTTAATGTAAAATTTAGAGTACACCACGGTAAAAGCAAAAGACATGGAAACAACTACGTCAGATGCACAAGCGTGCACTGAAGTAAATCAACACAGGTCTCGCAAAATAGGTATCCAAAGTAATTTATAATTGAAATAGATGTAAAATATTTCAGGTGCTTGAAACAAATAAATAATCTGTTTTGCAAAATTGAAAATTAAAAGAAATGAAGATAAATGCATTGCGAACCATAGAATTCGGGGCTTCAAAGTTCACCACATTCTCTTAAGAAACTGCAACTGTGACATGGCACTCACAAACCATTGCACACATTTCAAAACGGCAACTATGTGGAGACTGATTCCACCACATATTCCAAAGGGAAGGAAGCAACTACGCTAGATCTACGCATTGCAAAATGCAACTGCATGCAAAAGCGTAAGCCACTACACACATTGCAAATATAAAAATCAACTGTATGAAAATATCACACATTGTAAATATAAAAAAAGGCAACTGTGTAAAATATCACACACGGCAAACGACATCACACAAATTTCAATCGTCATTAAGTCGCCTCGGTCGTATAGATATCCGCGTGACATGGTTCACCACTCGCAACAAAAGCTGAGCAAGCGTTAGACGTCTATTTGCCACGCCATAGCACCAGGCAACCGCTTGAGCCACCTGCCATTAGATCCACCAAGAAGTCGCAGGCTGTAGCGATGGCGTGGCAGCACGCACGAGACCTTATAGAGCCCCGCATACTGTCCAGCTTTCCCGTAGATTGCGATGAATCGAACAAAATCACATGGCTGCCGACGACCCTCGATGCCATAAGCATCTTGTCGATACTGGTTAGCGTCTAGTAAAGCAGTCTCCAGGGCTCGGCCGCACCTCTCGACGTCAAACCCCAATTTTGTCGACCACATAATATTCGGAGTAAACTGTAACGCTTATCAACACATTAGAATACAAAAAGGCTAAGTACTTCTTTTTTTCAATTCATACCACGTTAAAGTTAATCCTTTATTTTGGTACATCGCTTCAACATTTCAAACTTTTAAATGTAGCCCATGTAAATCATATTTCGCATACCTACACTATCAATTATAACAAAACTCGAACAATTTAAATTTCCACTGAATGCAAACTATAACTCATTTAGAATATCTCAAACATTTCTTTCAATATTTGTTAACATATTTGGGTAAGTTAAGAAATAACAAAAGTATTTGGGTTACTTTAATGCAAGTCGAACAAAACGATTTAACTTTTTGCTTAAAACATTTCACTTTAAATATTTACTTTACACTTTAATAGTACGTCAATGTTGAAAATAGGACAGCAAATTTTATCACGACATTTAACATAAAAACAAAGGCATCAACCGAGGCGCATTATAATCTTTCACGAATGTAATAAAATAAAACAAAAGGATTTAACTTTTGGCTTAAAACATTTCACTTTAATTTTTAACGCCACCCTTTAATTATTCGTCAATGTCGTAAATAGGACAACAAACTTCATTACGACATTTAACCTAAAAACATAGGCGATAATATGATATGCGAGTCACATCGTAGTCTTTCACAAACGTAATAGCCTCACACTATTCAACAGTAGCTGGCGTTCCACAAGGTGGCGTCTTATCTCCTCTTTTATTCGCAATCTTTATTAATACGATTACATCCCAAATATCTTCTCTCTACCACTTGTATGCAGATGATCTCCAAATATACTTACAAACAACCATTGAAGATCTTCCCAAAGCAGTGGAATGTATCAATAAGGATCTGGCATGTATTCTCGACTGGAGTCGTTCTTATGGGTTAACGGTGAACCCTTTAAAATCCCAAGCCATAATTATTGGGAGTTCAAGAATGATTTTCAAAATAAAAAATATCAACTACAACCCGTTATATTTAATGGTGTCCCTATCCCTTATAATGACGTTGTTAAAAATTTTGGTATTCTTTTCGATTCCAGTCTTTCTTGGCTCCCAAATTAATGCAGTGAGCTGTAAATGTTTGCAGCATATGCTTCACCCAGAGACTTTTTCTACTTTGACTACTTTTTACCCATTGCCACCAAAATTACGCTTGCACAATCTTTACTACTCCCTATCCTCGACTGTGCTGACATTTGTTACCTTGATATCACCGAAGAGCAACTCTGTATATGGTTCATATCTGGGCTTCGCAAATATGACCATGTCTCAGAATACCGTACTAAGCTCAAGTGGTTCCCAATCCGTCTCCGTCGGAATACTCAATTTCTGCTCTCTACTGCGTCTTATTTAATATATCAAGTCCTTCCTATCTAAAAGAACGTTTTAAATTGCTCAGCTCCTGTCATAATTTTTCCTTACGATCCAAAGAAAATATTTCCCTCCATTGTCCTGTGCACTCCTCGACTTATTATGATAAATCATTTTCTGTTCTTGGAGTAAGACTTTGGAACTCCTTATCCCAGTCAATTAAAAGTGCTCGATCCTTAAATGTGTTTCACAAACAGGTTAAGGAATACTATTTGTCTCTAACCCCTCTCCTTCCTCCGCTTAATTATGGTCATTGATCTACCTGAAGAATGTTATCTTTTTAATGCATAAGTTTTATCTTTTTATTTTTTATTAGTTATATTTTTTATTTTAGTGCACCTACATATTGTTCTTATTCTTATTTTTATTTATTTCTTCTTCTGGGTTGTCTGGAAGGGATTGCTATGTAGCAATAATACCGCCCTTTGTATTTCCTCAACAGTTGTTTATTTTCCTTTTGATATTTTTATATTTTCTTGTGTACAATAAAGAGTATTGTATTGTATTATAATATAATACTTCAAAACTTGCGTGGTATTTTTGAGTAGTCCTGACGAGCAACGTCTTTAACTCATTAATTATAACGAAACAGTGACTGTCAACGTATATGCAAAGTATATTACGCATAGAATATTATTGTTTTGATTGAGTTTACAGGACGTTTAAATTTCATCATCATTAATTTCATTTAGACGTAGTTTGGCCAAGGCCACTTCTTCACACAGGCTATCCTTAGAAACTGCAACAGATCACGGCCCTATACTACTTGCATCCATTATTTTCTTGCATGTTACATTAAGGGGTGATTTTTCAACCGTCACATAAAATTTATACATCAAATAAATTATGACTTGACTGAATATAAAAGTACCCATGTTCAGAAGTGGACTTGTTAAGGACTGTAATGATGATAATGATGATGATAAAAGTAAAAGTGGAATAATAGAGTTATTTTATTGACACAATATTAATTTTTAATTTGTTTATTACGTTGTACTTTATCCTATACATAAATTTTATCTTAAAATTGAAAAATCGGGTCTAAGTTGTCATTCAATCTAATAGAGTCCTCTTCCTGCTCTACATATTTTGGTCTTAAGCTCCAACTCGAGATTGTTTCTTCCACGTTACTTGTGGGTTCAGTTCATGAGCTATAGCAGTATTGGTTGAATAAAATTACATGAAAATGATTTTTTTTATAGAATCAGTAAATTCTATGGGCATAGACATCTACATCTATCATCGATCTATCTCACTGGATCTCTGCGCTCTTCTTATTCTGCTGTTTTACTCTGGTAATCTGTGAGGTATGGTAGGACCACAGTTGAACCGATCTATTCGTGCTGCAGCTGTGTATAACTAACAGGGCTGCAGCGTGGCTCTACCATGTTAAAAAATTCAGTATGCAGCTTGTTTCTATTTATTACGTTTCCTTTAATTTTTATTTATGTCAACGATTAAAACATATCTGTGGCCATATTGTCAAATTTATAATTTGAGATATTATTTCTTAAAATGTTTAATGCAGTAATATCCTTTGAATGAGACGCGGTTTCGTAAGATAATAATATTATAAATTTTAATTTTGAAGTCTAGGTATAATAGCTATAAACATAACCCAATAATAAAACCCTCAAATGACTCGTACAAACGTTTATGGTTCTTCCAAATATTGTTCCCTACCTAGAGATTTTGTTTGCGGTTTCCTTACAAATTTTTTATCAAATTTGGACATCCACTATCGACGCCCTCATGGCCTCTTTTTTGTATTAGTTTCTTTCCCCGCCGAGAAACCTCGATTTTTACTGTATCTTATTAGATCTTATCGATAAAGGCTCGTAGGGTGGAATATAAAAACTCTTATTTATATTAACTACCATCACTAAAATTTCAAAAGATTATCAACTTCTAAAACAAATATTTGCGTATATTTTATTATGTACTCCACCCCTATGATGACTATTATATTAAAATAAAATTTGGGACCGTGTCGTCGCTCTATATCTAGGTTCATAAATGTAAGGCAGTTATATTGATTGATAATAAATAACGATTAGGATGACGTCAGGGGTAAATATATATTGTATATATTACAATATCTTATAACCCATACATATAAAATACCACAAAACTAAGATAAACTGTAAACTGTCCTCTAAACAAAAGAATAGATTTTCTAACAACTATGCCCTATCTAACAAATATGCGTATGCTAAAAAAGCAATGGGAAAGAGAGGTTCTCGTGTGGAAGCCCCCCGAAACATCGGGAAGGAAAAATAAGTAAACTAAACGCGATAAAATCCGTTTTTCAGTTTTATTCAATGTGTAGTGTTCGCATAAATAAAAGAAACCGTTATATAAATATAGGGTGTGAATCGTAAAAGTTACAGAAGTAATTGTACTTACAAGTGAATACTAGATGTAAAAATTGATTTTATAGATCTTAACACTAACGGTATCGGCCCGGTTCTTATCTTCTAACAAATCGACTTCGTGGGTGATGCGAGGCAACTGCATAATAGCATGGATCAAAGATGTGATCTTTTTTATTATTGAATTATTATATTGTATTGTATTGTCCATTACATGGAGTGACAACGTAACTATAACCCTATTTAATATAAATATAAAATGTAGATGGAGGACCGTATTTTATGGCAATCTATGGGGGAGACCTATATTCAGCTGTGGACTTGTTATGGGCTGTAGTAGTAGTAGTAGTAGTATTGTATTGTTTGGAGGTTCATAGTGGAACTGTTCATTTTTGTTCATGTGTATGGACCGGCTCCGGGCGCAGGTGACTTCAAATATGTATTTTTATTTTCGCCACAAGCCGCGGGTTTGCCCTGGTTTTGGATTGCGTAAAATTATGTATACTTTTTTAAACATGATCTTACTATCTTTTGCGAGATGGTATACCTGAGATTAAATTAACCAAACTGCAACGAAACTTCTTTCATCATCATTACAGCCCTTCACAAGTCCACTGCTGAACATAGGCCTCCCCCACGGCATGCCACAAAGCACGGTCCCGAGCCACCTGCATCCATTGACTTCCTGCATGTCTTACCAGGTCGTCACTCCATCTAGTGGGGGGACGCCCTACACTTCGCCTGCCGGTACAGGCTGCCATTCGAAAACCTTTCTTCCCCAACGGTTGTCGGTTCTTCGAGCTATATGGCCGGCCCATTGCCACTTCAGCTTACTAATCCTTTGGGCTATGTCGGTTACTCTGGTTCTACTGCGGATATCCTCATTTCTAAGTTTATCACGCAGAGAAACCCCGAGCATAGCCCTCTCCATAGCTCGCTGAGCGACCTTGAGCTTCCTCATACGGCCAGCAGTGAAGGACCACGTCTCAGTTCCGTATGTCATCACTGGCAACACGCACTGGTTAAACAATTTAGTTTTGAGGGTTTGAGGTATGCCTGACGAGAAGATGGGTCGTAATCTCCCGAACGCTGCCCAGCCGAGTTGAATCCGTCGATTGACCTCTCGGTCGAAGTTGGACTTACCTAGTCGGACTATTTGTACCAGGTAAACATATTCGTCTACAACTTCGAGCTTAGTGCTCCCAACAACTACCGGCACAGGTGTGACATGGACATTAAACATAATTTTGTTTTGTCCATGTTCATCTTGAGACCTATCCGTTGGGAGACACTATTGAGAGCATAGTGCTCAATGACCTCAATATGGTCTAATAATGGTCCTCCAGCGATTCTGCCATAAGGACTATATCGTCGGCAAATCGAAGGTGAGTGATGTACTCGCCATTGATGTTAATACCGTATCCTTTCCAGTCCAGTAGCTTGAAAACGTCTTCCAATGCAGCGGTTGCAGAGTTTCGGGATATTACGTCACCCCGTCTTACACCTCTCTGTGGTTGGATAGCTTTCGTACTCTGGTTCTGTACTCAGATAGCCATCGTAGCCCTACTGTACAAACACTTCAGCACCTCGATATACCGACAGTCCACGGCACCGCTGAAGGGACTGCAGCACCGCCCAGATTTCGACGGAATCAAAGGCTTTCTCATAGTCCACATACGCAAGGCAAAGTGGCAGATTGTACTCGTCGGTCTTCTGTACAATTTGCCGAAGGGTATGTATGTGGTCTATGGTGCTAAAGCCTTTTCGGAAACCGGCTTGTTCGGGAGGCTGGAAGTCGTCGAGTCTGCATGCGAGACGATTCGTAATGACTCTCGAAAACAGCACGTAGACGCGGCTCAGAAGGGAAATCGGTCTGCAGTTCTTCAAAAGAGCGTTGTCGCCTTTATTGAAGAACAAGACCACCGCACTTCTGCTCCACGCCTCCGGTGTAATGCCACCATGGAGGACGGAATTAAAGAGCTTCTGAAGGACTTCAAGTACCGGTTTTCCACCCGCTTTCAGAAGCTCCGCTGTAATTCCATCCTCGCCTGGGGCCTTGCCGTTTTTAAGGTGCTGGAGAGCCATTCTAATCTCGCTCAGACTGACGTCCGGGATATCATCGGAATAGTGTCGGATAAGACTTGCTCTTGGATCGTTACTCACACTTGCGTGTGGCTCCAACGATAACGTGTACAGCTGCCATAGAACCTCTCAATCTCACTCAAAATCTCAGGTGTCCCGGAAACGATGCTGCCATAATCGGTCTTCAGCTTCGACAGTTGGCTCTTTCTGGCAGACAGATCTCTGGCAAAGACTTTGGAGCCCTGGTTCCGCTCGATCGCTTCTTCAATACGAGCTGTATTGAAGTTGCGCAAGTCCCGCCGCATGCATTTGGAGATCTGTCTGTTCAGTTGCCTGTATGCTGTCAAATCTGCTGAAGACTGCAGCTTCATCTCCCGTCTAACAACCATGAGATTAAGAGTGTGATCGGAGAGTTTTTGTGTTCTTCTGCGACGGGTCTTACAGAACTTAGCTCCGACCGCATGGAAAGTTTCCACAAGCTTGTCATTCATATCGTCCACTTCATTGCAATCTTCTAGGCACTGAAAACGATTTTGTAATTCGAGCTGAAAGTTTTCGGGACTTTGGATTAGAGCACGAGGGGGACGGAGCGTTGACTTCATTAGACGTGACCTCTCCAACTTAACGTTTAGGTTCAGTGTGCCTCTAACTATTCGGTGATCGCTTCCAGTTTTCACCCTCGCGATCACTGAGACATCACTGAACAGTTGTTGTCTGGTCGTCATAATGAAGTCAATCTCATTTTTTGTCGAACCGTCGGGGCTCGACCAGGTCCACTTTCTGTGGGGACGCTTTTGGAAGAAAGAGTTCATCATAAAGAGTCCCTGTTTTTCCATAAAGTCGGCCAGCTGCTGGCCCTTGGGTTCCGTTGCCCTATTCCGAATTTCCTACTTTCAGCTCACCGCTCTCTCTTGTGCCTAGTTTTGCGTTGAAGTCTCCCATTAACACCGTATAGTGGGTTTTGGAGGAATGCATGGCTCTAGAGATATCCTCATACATTTCCTCCACCTCCTCATCAGGATGTGCCGAGGTTGGTGCGTAAACCTGTATGACCTTCAGCGAGTACCGTTTGGTGATTCTAAGTATAAGGTACGTAACCCTCGTCGACACACTCCCGATCTTTAACGTTGTTAACGAGAGACTTGTGGACGATAAATCCGACACCTCCTTGGGACAGATGGTCGCCCTCCCGGTGATAGAATAAGTTGCCGGAATCGAGGATTACCGTGTCCTCCCCCTCTCTTCGGACTTCGGATAGTCCTATTATATTCCAGCGTAACTTATCTATCTCTTCTTCCAGCTCCAGGATCTTCTCGTCAGTCCTCAGGGTGCGTGCGTTATATGTTGCCAGGTCGAGTCGTCGTAGGTGGCAACCGAACCTCCACCGGAGATTCTTAGCACCCCTGCCCCGCCGTTACCATGGTCGAACTTCTTGCAATAGAAATATAATAATTTATTCCCTAGATTGTTCAGAAATTATAATATGCAGGTTCCGAAGCCTCAAAAGAATTATGTATTTAAAAAAATATACCATACTTTTTTTATTTTATAATTTAAAAAAATTATACAATTTTTTTTCAAAAGTTACTTTGCTTATATTACAAAATTATTTGTACTTTCCTACACTCATTAAAAAAAGTTTTTTTTTGTGTCCTCCAACCATATTTTTTTTTCATCACTTAACTCTAATAACTTCGTTCCGCACTGTATGTTTAAGCATAGAACTTTTTTAGTTTTGCAAAACTTTCCGAGTGACCCAAATACTAAGTTTCTGAATATGAAGTAAGTATAACAACCACTAACTACTGAAGTGTCAGGTAGTTTACTCCAAAGAACTCCAAAGGTAGTTCACCCAACGATCCTACAGCTGATAAGGTATTAACCTCCTTTTTTAAGTTCACCATTAATCCTTTTCCGAATTTTAATATAGATAGCCACCTATGAAAATTATTATTTTCATAGATGTCTCTATCTCAGTTAAACACTTATGGGAGATTTCTAGTAAAATAATCTTGGTATTTTTACCAATGCCTTTGTTTCAGTAAGCCTGGAAACAATTGAAATGTATACATTCGGTCAATCGATTGTATATTATCTATATATTAATACGTTGCTCTTTTTAAGCATATTACGCGCACGGAGGAATTTCAGATTTGGCAATAGTTAAAGATTGTATGAAGGAGTGCAAGAATCTAAAATGTATGTATAATATGTGTAACAAATACAATAATTTAAATAAAATAAAACACTTTGTACATGATCACACTGCCAATGTCAATTGTCAATGACATATATGTGTATTTGAGTTTTAGATTAATTACATACATACTCGTATATATGCAAATTACTCCGAGGTTTGTGAATGTAATTACTGACAGATTTACGGAATGAGCTGTGAATTTTGTGTAATTTTAAACATAGACATATAGATAATGGACTGTGCGTTCCGTATTTAGTTCTGCAGTGAATACAGACCGAAAAGTGCGAGAGAGACAAAGGGAATGTGCGGCCAGTAGTTGTCTCTTTCTAGAATTCTGATTGGTTCACGTCTGTATGTTTTCACAACTGTAAGACAATCATATCATAGAGACAGGTATTGGCCGCACAGTCGTTTTGTCTCTTTCTAAAAAATGGTCATTTTGTGAGGCTAACGCTCAGTCCATTATCTCTATGTCTATGATTTTAAATCTTAAAGTAAAGGGTTTTTCAATTGGCGCTGGTAGATTTTGGCGGCCCGTGGCAGCCATTTTATTTTAGTGATATCTATCAAATCTTTTGTTTATTATTCAGTTACTTATGCCAAATCACCATGGCAAGTTACACGATTGAACAGCACGTTCAAATGATAAAACTTTATCATCAAAATGAGTGTTCATTAGTGCAAACGTTGCACGCATTGCGCCCATTTTACGGTAACACGTGGTGGCTCTTCACAGTCGACTCTTCAACGTTTGGTGGCCAAATTTGAAATGACCGGTTCGGTAAACAATCAGCCAACATGTATGTTCAAGGAACGCAAGATCGGCCGAGAACATCGTCGCGGTTCGTGAAAGTGTACAGCAGAACCCGAGGCAGTCGATTCAAGAACTCGGCCTTTCGCAGACTTCAACTTGGCGAATTTTGCACAAGTACAAGTACAAGATCCAACTGACCCAGGAGCTCAAAGTTCATGACCATAGACAATGCCGTTTGTTCGCTGACTGAGCTTCGAATCGTTTGGAGGAGGACCCTAATTTTGGCCGAAAAATCATCTTTAGCGACATGGCGCATTTTTGGATGAATGGGTGTGTTAACAAGCAGAATTGCCGTATATGGGACTACACCAACCCACGCGAGGTACTCCGGGTGATAATGCATCCTCAGAAAGTTACCGTTTGGTGTGGATATTGGGCCGGCGGCGTCATTGGTCCGTACTTTTTCGAAAACGACGCTGGTGACACCGTCACCGTCAACAACAAGCGCTACATAACGATGATAACCAATTTCTTATGGCCCAATTTGAACCATATGGACCTAGACGACATGTGGTTCCAGCAGGACCCCGCTAGACTTTTTCTTGTAGGGTTTCTTGAAGTTGCAGGTCTATGCAAACAAGCCACAATCGACCGATACTCAAAAGGTGAACATAACTCAGGCCATTTATGTTTTAAATTTATGTGTAAAATTATAGTCATATGAAAGCCGAGGCGGGCATTTGAACGATGTCATATTCCACACTTAATGGCACATGTGGGCCTTTCAAATAAAAAAAGAATTTTGTTAATACCTCACACACAGTTTGTTTTATTTCATTTCAACATCTACCCGCCCTTATTGAAAAACCCTTTAATTACCTACATACATATGTATGCAATTCAAATGTTCCTTTTTTAATAGTCTGTGGAGTGTACGTCAAGGCAAAAAAGCGTTTATTTTATGTTTTGAATATTAGATATCTGTGTTTTATTATAATAATGTGCAGTTTGGTGCAGTTGAAATCATAGATAAAAAATATATGTATATATACTTAAAGTTCAAAGTGAAATACAGCTTGCAAACGAACTTTAAAATGTTATGAATTACGGTAGAATTTTAACCACTGGACGACTGCTAGTTTATTATTTGCGATTCTAACAACTGTTGTTTGCCGCAAGACTCTTGCCGTTTTTGCAAACATCTTTTGACGACGACGTGTGCAGTATGAATTCGTTTGATCTTAGTTTCACTATTTGACTGTATAGTGACGATGTAAAAATATCCACTTTCTCATTATCATCCCGTCGGTGGCGTAATAATCGACAGAGAAACAAACCCGCAGATGGGCAGCAGTGTCTTCCTAATAACTATCAAAAAAATAAAAAACTGCGGCTGCCAACCCCTGTGCCAATCGTGGCAATTATGGCAAATATCTACCCTATGAGGCAGTCTATGGGGAGGCCTATGTTCAGCAGTGAATTTTCAATAGGCTGTAATGATGACGATAATTGAGCTAAACTTTAAAATCATTAAAATCTTTTTGATTGGCTTCATTTATAAGAATAACCAACAAAATGTCAAAAATGCTTATTTTACTAAGTTTTTATGTTACCATACCCTTCAACAAAATCGTTTACCATCTTTTGCGATGTAAACTTAACGGTTGAGAAAGCATTATCCATCTCTAATGCATGGCATATATCTAGATCAAAACACCTTGCGTGTCGCATCACGTATCGTGTTAAACTTTGCTCGTTGCTTACTTCTTATTATTTTCTGTGAGTAAAAGAAGAATTAGGATCATACTTCTTACATATAAAATAAAAATGTTTAATAGTCTATTAATTTATTACTTCATCATCATTTATGGTCCTGAAACATCCGACAATTTCCAATTTAAAACTTGTATTAAGTATAAAGAGTCCCTCAGAAAAACTTAAAGAAATAAACATATTAACGTTAGCATCGCAATATATTTATTAAAATGTTATGTATATACATAAAAACATACATTACATTTTCATAAAGTTCATCATTTATGGGGCAGTGTTAATTTTAGAACAAAATCTCAGAAAATATTCAAAGTTTCAAATTTCAGCAAAATCAATAAGTGTATGAGTTTTATTAAAGAAAACTTGTCCAAAAAGGATTATCATTATATTAAGGAATACCTTAATGAAAATAACCCTTGGGAATAAGGTGATTGCTACCGTGCTGGTTCTATTATATGTTCATATAAAAAATTGTACAAAATTATTGTTAAGTATGTCTAACAAAATATAATCTCGCTGGGTTTCTTGCTGGTTCTTCCCACGACAGAGATGTTTTCCGAACCAGTGGTAAATGAAAAAAAAAGACTTTCAAAAGTATTCATCATCATCATTACAGCCCGACACAAGTCCACTGCTGAACATAGGCCTCCCCACGGAATGCCACAAAGCACGGTCCTGAGCCACCTGCATCCATTGACTTCCTGCATGTCTTACCAGGTCGTCACCCATCTAGTGGGGACGCCCTACACTTCGCCTGCCGGTACGAGGCTGCCACTCGAGAACCTTTCTTCCCATCGGTTGTCGGTTCTTCGAGCTATATGGCCGGCCCATTGCCACTTCAGCTTACTAACTTTGGCTATGTCGGTTACTCTGGTTCTACTGCGATATCCTCATTTCTAAGTTTATCACGCAGAGAAACCCATAGCCTCTCCATAGCTCGCTGAGCGACCTTGAGCTTCCTCATACGGCCAGCAGTGAAGGACCACGTCTCAGTTCCGTATGTCATCACTGGCAACACGCACTGGTTAAACAATTTAGTTTTGAGGGTTTGAGGTATGCCTGACGAGAAGATGGGTCGTAATCTCCCGAACGCTGCCCAGCCGAGTTGAATCCGTCGATTGACCTCTCGGTCGAAGTTGGACTTACCTAGTCGGACTATTTGTCCCAGGTAAACATATTCGTCAACAACTTCGAGCTTAGTGCTCCCAACAACTATCGGCATAGGTGTGACATGGACGTTACACATGACTTTTGTTTTGTCCATGTTCATCTTGAGACCCATCCGTTGGGAGACACTATTGAGGTCATTGAGCATAGTGCTTAGGTCCTCCAGTGATTCTGCCATAAGGACTATATCGTCGGCAAATCGAAGGTGAGTGATGTACTCGCCATTGATGTTAATACCGTATCCTTTCCAGTCCAGTAGCTTAAAAACGTCTTCCAATGCAGCGGTTGCAGAGTTTCGGGATATTACGTCACCCCGTCTTACACCTCTCTGTAGTTGGATAGCTTTCGTACTCTGGTTCTGTACTCAGATAGCCATCGTAGCCCTACTGTACAAACACTTCAGCACCTCGATATACCGACAGTCCACTTGGCACCGCTGAAGGACTGCAGCACCGCCCAGATTTCGACGGAATCAAGGCTTTCTCATAGTCCACATACGCAAGGCAAAGTGGCAGATTGTACTCGTCGGTCTTCTGTACAATTTGCCGAAGGTATGTATGTGGTCTATGGTGCTAAAGCCTTTTCGGAAACCGGCTTGTTCGGGAGGCTGGAAGTCGTCGAGTCTGCATGCGAGACGATTCGTAATGACTCTCGAAAACAGCACGTAGACGCGGCTCAGAAGGAAATCGGTCTGTTCTTCAAGAGTTCTTCAAGAGAGCGTTGTCGCCTTTCTTGAAGAACAAGACCACCGCACTTCTGCTCCACGCCTCCGGTGTAATGCCACCATGGAGGACGGAATTAAAGAGCTTCTGAAGGACTTCAAGTACCGGTTTTCCACCGCTTTCAGAAGCTCCGCTGTAATTCCATCCTCGCCTGGGGCCTGCCGTTTTAAGGTGCTGGAGAGAGAATTTTATCAATATTAGGTTTTTCACCCTAGCCCACTGCAGTACTTCTCCCACAAACTTTCCGGTTGGCTGGTAGAAAATGCTATATGACTAAGTGCACCGTTTTCTTTGTGTATGATAAATTCTCTACATTTCGATTGTTTAACCAATATGTTTATATCGCGGGTAGGAAACGTTTTATACAATTTTATCCAAATTCCTCAAAAATTAATTGTCAAGTCCCAAAACATATGTTTTAGGACTTGACTGGAGTATATTCTTATTTATAATATTTGTTATCATCTAAACCTTAATGGTGGCAATAAGCGTAGAATAAAAGAAAGTGTATAATCTGCTTAAGTACGTAGTAATGTGGTTTTAATGACGCAAATAATTCTTTTTTCTAATCCTAAAGTTAACAGAAAAAGTGGAACGCTTTGTGGCATCATAATGAAAAAGGACAAAAACGTTAGTTTAGACGCTATATGTTTGAAATAAATTCAAATACCCAATAAATAAAATTAATATAAAAATTCACATATTATAAGGTCTATTAATGATGTATTTTTTGAAACAATAATCACCATCATCATCATCATCATTACAGACCATCATAAGTCACTGCTGAACATAGGTCTCGCCCAAAGAATGTCGCAAAGCCCTGTTCCAAGTTACCCGCATCCATCGACTTCCTACATCTCTTACCAAGCCGTCACTCCATCTAAAGGGGTCGCTACGCTTATCAGTATGAGGCTCCCACTCGAAAACCTTTCTTTCTCATTGGTTGTTGATTCTTTGAGCTATATGGCCAGCCAATTTCCACTTCAGCTTACTAATCTTTTTTACTAATGTATCCGGATTCTACTGCGGATATCTTCATTACGATGTA
>JAGSMP010001850.1:0-39539 GCA_029286625.1 Parnassius orleans
AATATTAGGTTTTCACCCTAGCCCACTGCAGTACTTCTCCCACAAACTTTCCGGTTGGCTGGTAGAAAATGCTATATGACTAAGTGCACCGTTTTCTTTGTGTATGATAAATTCTCTACATTTCGATTGTTTAACCAATATGTTTATATCGCGGGTAGGAAACGTTTTATACAATTTTATCCAAATTCCTCAAAAATTAATTGTCAAGTCCCAAAACATATGTTTTAGGACTTGACTGGAGTATATTCTTATTTATAATATTTGTTATCATCTAAACCTTAATGGTGGCAATAAGCGTAGAATAAAAGAAAGTGTATAATCTGCTTAAGTACGTAGTAATGTGGTTTTAATGACGCAAATAATTCTTTTTTCTAATCCTAAAGTTAACAGAAAAAGTGGAACGCTTTGTGGCATCATAATGAAAAAGGACAAAAACGTTAGTTTAGACGCTATATGTTTGAAATAAATTCAAATACCCAATAAATAAAATTAATATAAAAATTCACATATTATAAGGTCTATTAATGATGTATTTTTTGAAACAATAATCACCATCATCATCATCATCATTACAGACCATCATAAGTCACTGCTGAACATAGGTCTCGCCCAAAGAATGTCGCAAAGCCCTGTTCCAAGTTACCCGCATCCATCGACTTCCTACATCTCTTACCAAGCCGTCACTCCATCTAAAGGGGTCGCTACGCTTATCAGTATGAGGCTCCCACTCGAAAACCTTTCTTTCTCATTGGTTGTTGATTCTTTGAGCTATATGGCCAGCCAATTTCCACTTCAGCTTACTAATCTTTTTTTTACTAATGTATCCGGATTCTACTGCGGATATCTTCATTACGATGTATATCACGCAGAGAAACTTCAGTTTTCTTAAAGACCAGCCGTGGAGGACCGCATTATGGTCCATATTATGCCATCAATGGCAACACGCAATGGCTGTACACTCTTTTTTTCCAGTTTTGAGGTATTAGTGGTGAGAAAATGTTACCTTATCATCTGAACGCTGTTCAGCCGAGTTGGATCCGTCAATTAATGACCTGTTAGTCAAAGTTAGACTTACCTAGGTAAAAAATTAGAATCGTGTGGCAAGAGGGGAGCGGGAGAGTACGGGAGAAGGGAGGGGGGAGTGTCCCCTACACCCCGACACCACTTTCATGAAAAGGTAATACACCGTTCTTGAGAAAAATTAAAAAGTAAATCTCATAGACCTAATCTCAAAATGATAACTTTTATCACTCTTCGGTAGAAGAGGGGAAGGAGGGCGGGGGGGGTGCGAGCGGGAGTGTCCCTATCACAACTAAAAGGATTTCTGGGTGCTCATGTATTTCTGGGCGGTAAAAAAATATAACCACTAAAGCTGTGGCGGGAGCGAAGCGTATCCCAGCTCCCGCCACAGCCTTCTAACGTAACTCAACTGAAAGGATTTCTGGGTATAAAGCATATAATAATAATTTCTTTATTGCTTGTAAACATAATTTATTAAGAGAATATAGACCACAGAAGAATAAAAACTGTATTCTCTACTGTGTACTCTTCTTTTTCTTCGACTTCAGATAATCCTATAATATCCTAGCGTATTTTCTTTATCTATTCGTCCACCACCACGCACGAACGCACGCGCACTTACTCCTGCACGTACGTTCGTGCATGCAGTGCAGTTACTTTTATCACGAAATGACTTTTATATGGCTGGCTTCGTTCTAGCTGTATCCTAAAAATGCTGAAAGCATTTGTAAATGTATGAAATTGTTTTATAGGAAGCAAAAGCTTAATATTTTATGTTTTATGTAATATTTAAATTTATTTATTTTTCGCGTATTTCAAACATACAAAATAAAATATAATGTAAGTATGAGAGAATTCCGCAAATTTGAAAGATAAATTTGGGAAGCCTCAGTTGTTATTTGTACGTTATGACAAAAGGATAATATTACACGACACTTAAGGCAGCTCTTCGTTATTTAATTTAATAAATTTAATGGATTTAGACAGATAATTTAGTGTTGTTATGTTATATGTTAATATGTAACATATTAAAAATAAAATTTATATTAAGTACTTCAAAGTATTTTTCAATACATTTAAACCATTTTTTATTCGTTTAAATATTTTGAAAAAATATAAGGGCATGTTTTTCACGTGCTGGTTGAATGAACCGACCGTACCGTGTAGTGGTGGTATGAGAATATTCACCCCATATAATAAATTTATTTAAAGAGCATTTTAGGGTAAAATCACTGAAAATTTCGTCGCGGATAATATCGGAAGATGTGGACCAATTAGATGGGAGTGCCAATTAGCTTTACGCCGAATGATTTTTTTTTGATGTAATTAAAAATATGACGAGGGGCAAATCGCCAGGGAATGACGGCCTCAGTATTGAGCATCTTCTGCACGCAGGGCCTCATCTCTCCGAGCTTCTAGCTACTTTTTAAACCCTTTGTGTTAGACATTCCTATCTTCCTGAACAGCTGATGAGAACTATAGTTGTGCCTATAGTAAAAAATAAAACCAAAGATATCTCCGACAAAGAGAACTATAGGCCCATCTCATTAGCTACTGTTATGGCTAAGGTACTTGGCAGTCTGCTTGAGCGGTATCTCAGTGGATATCTAAAATTACATGATGTCAAGTTCAGCTTTAAAAAAGAGTATCTCCACTGAGAGTGCAATATTAACACTCAAGGATACATGGATCTGTCAAAGGTATTTGACCTAGTTAATTATGATATTCTGTAGAAGAAGTTGCATGACGTGGCCTTACCAAGCGAGTCGATCAAAATTTTTAAATACTGGTATGGCCACTATTTAAATCAGGTCAGATGGATAGGGCACTCTCTGACGAGTACAGGTTAGAGTACGGGGTGAGACAGGCTGGCCTGACTTCACCAGCGCTCTTCAACCTGTATATTAACCAGTTGGTCGTTGAGCTCAGCAACACTGGTGTCGGCTGCTCAATTGATGGGCACTTCGTTAACAGTATAAGCTATGCAGATGATATGGTGTTGCTGAGCCCATCGATTAACGCACTGAGCATATTAATGAATGTTTGTGATACCTATGTTGAGACTCACGGTCTCATTTATAATGTTAAAAAAGTGAATTATTGGTGTTTCGCGCTGGATCAAAAAATGAAACGATTCCTCCTGTTAAGTTGCGGAACGTACAGTTAAATAGGGTGTTCCAGTTTAGGTATCTTGGTCACGTATTAACTGAGGATCTGAATGATGATGCGGACATAGAAAGAGAAAGAAAGGCATTGGCGGATCGCTGTAACATGCTGTCCCGTAGCTTTGCACGCTGTACAGAAGAAGTTTAGATAACACTCTTCAAAGCCTTTTGTCAGTCATTTGACACGTGCAGTCTATGGGTTAAGTATACGCAGAGAGCCTACAATGCCCTTCGGGTACAATATAACAATGCCTTCAGGGTGCTGATGGGACTTCCGCAGTATTGTCGCGCTTCAGGGATGTTTACACCGTAAGGTACGGACGGCTTTCATGCCATTATCCGAAAGAGAATCGCTTCCCTCATGCGCAGGGTTCGTTGGAGCTCCAATAGCATTCTGAGGGCAATATCTGATAAATTTGATTGTCTCATCTTAGGGCACTGGATGCGTATGCACTTGCGTGTGCCTGGTGTCATGGAGTGTTGAAAATAAAATAATTGTAATTAAAATTGTGTGTGTAATAATTTAAGACTAACACAGGTTAAGCTAATTACTTTAACATAATTATGGACTATACCTATGTGGGTCTGAAATAAATTATTATTATTATTATATATAATCCCGTGGGCGTCAAAAGAGGCGACAGAGGGAAACAAATTAGGAGATGGACAGCAGCGTCTTTCTAATAACGACTAAAAATAAAAATAAAACTTGGGTTGCCAATTCGCTTGCCAAGAGTGTCAAATATCCAGCCTATGAGGCAATCTATGGTGGAGGCGTAAATAATTCAGCAGAGAACTTTTGATAGGTATATAGATATAAATTTAATTAAATGTTGTCATATATCAGAGTTTCACTCACTATTAGGTTAATATGGTACTTAATAGAAGGGAGGTCGCCAAAGTTTCTGCGCGCAAAGTGTCCTACGCAAGCTTTTCTTCTCTCCCAAGAGATCAAGGTCGTATATCAGATATCCTGTCATCGGTAATAAAATTCTCGCTAGGTTGTAACCGAGGTAATATTTATAGGGACAAGAACTTTTCGTATAACGTAATTTAGAAAATTATGACCCGACCAGCCATAACAATTTTTAAATACTGAACAGGAATATTAGTAATGTTAATGCTTTATTACTAATATTCCTCTTCATTCTGGTAAGCTTAAAATGCTTGTGTTAGGAGAGGTTCCTGACAATAGTCAATCGAAATCAAACCCACGATCTTTTGAGATTGCGGTCCGCACCTACCAATTAGACTACTGTCGAAAACGTTTTAATACATGGTTGAGCAATGCTGCCGTTTTATTATAGCTGCTACACGAATGAGTCCGTTAGATCGGGCAAGGGCCACGCTCTCATAGCGTAAAATAATAGCATATTGATGCTGTGTTTCGTATATTATTGCGCTCGTAGCGCAGTGGCTGAGCATAAAGCAATTGGCTACGTCATGGATTCAATCCTGCGGAACAAGTATTTGTAGGGCCTACAAATAATTGTTTGAAATGTTTAATGTGAAAAAAAAGCAATAAAGAGTGAAACAACAACAGCATAATGCTGTATTTCGAATTGTTTTTCTGAGGTAAGGATGTATTTGCATATTATTAGAGGATATATTATGTAATTTGATTTAGTAAACTGATATACGAGTATTGATTTCTGCATAGAATGATATATTTTATAAAGAGGCTTTGACAATGATTTCTTAATGATTTCTTATATTTACGCGAACACTACATTGAATAAAACTATTTTTACGGATTTTATCGCGTTTAATTTACTATTTTAATTCCCGACATTTCAGGTGCTTTACAGCACCATGGTCAGGAGGGGCACTGAGATGTTTGACGTCCAATTTCATAGTTAGCCCAGCTACCTTCAGTTTTTGAATATTAATTTTGGTCCGATCTACGCAGAATGAGCTTACAGTATATTGAAGTCTTGCAGTGCTATGCTTGGGTTTGGATTTAATTTTGTTAATAATAGGATCCCAAGCAGATGGCAGCACCCATCCATCTTCTCTATTGAAATTATGATGTTTTTTAATCTCAATAGCCTCGCGTATCATCCTTGGTAGGAATCGGTGTTCTCTTGCGAGGATTTATGGTCTATCAAATCTGATCTAGTGGCGAGGATGATCTTAAACATGTTCACATACTGCAGACTTCCCGGAACGTCGGTGTCATCAGCTATATATATTCTTTTACGCGGTTTTATAGATCTTTTGTTTGTCATTTCGACAATACGACAAGTGTTGAGCCAACCTATAAGTTGGTGAATCGATCTGGCTTACTATGGGGCGTAGTGGAGCGTTTGGTTTGTGTATTTTCGGTAACCCATACAACCTCGGTGGTTTGGCACATGATGGTATTGTCGAATTCACGTCGAGATTTAATTTTTCGGAGTATTTCTTTATTAAGTCGGTAGTTGTTTTAAGTGTATTAGTTGTAGGGTCTATTTTGACCTTTTTGTATGTACTTGCGTCCGGTAAAAGTTGTTGTATTTTGAAATTATGCTCTGACGTGTCCATTATTACCGTAGCATTTCCTTTATCCGCGGGGAAAATCGTGAGTTCTGGTCTGTTGCGTAAGTTATACAACGCTTTAAACTCGTCTTTGGGGAGATTTAGTTTCGGCGCTGAACTTCGACGTAACAAGGACGAAATGTCTTGATGTATGGCCTCTAAATCATCCTTACCGATATTATTCCTAAACAGACAATCCTCAACACTACAGATAATTTCTTCGTACGGGATTTTTTGCGGTGTTATTGCTAAATTCAATCCCTTCGACAATACTTTTAATAAGCACTTTTATTAAGCATACCACTGCAAGACTTCAAGATACTGTAAGCTCATTCTGCGTAGATCAGACCAAAAATTAATATTCAAAAAACTGAAGGTAGCCGGGCTAACTATGACATTGGGACGTCAAACACCTCAGTCCCCCCGTGACCATGCAGCACTCATGGTAAAGCACCTGAAACGTCGGGAATTAAAATAGTAAATTAAACGCGATAAAATCCGTAAAAATAGTTTTATTCAAGAGTAACTTTGAATAAAAGTCAATTTTATAATTTTTAAAATCGATTAAACGATATTTCTTGATATAAACAACTTCCTTAGCTTTACAAATGTCAAAATGCCAATTGTCTAAAAATAATGTAGAATATGGTAGCTTGTGATGGCAGCATTATCATTTCATAATTAATAGAATCAAGCGTTACTTTGCGAAAATCCATTATATGAAAGTTGGAAAATTTACTTTGCCAATATCCGCTCAATAAAATAAAATTATGTGTCTTACCTAGTTTGAAGAGCACCTCCTGCCTCTCTCAATTGCGTACTATCCCCGTCACCACTAATCCCAGCACCACTACTCCCACCACCACCACTAGGAAAGACACACCACCGACGACAATACGACACGTGTTTCGCCTCAACACGAGGCATCTTCAGGTGTAGTAGACTCTACGGTAGCTGACCGCGTGAGCGGCGAGCCAAAACAGCTGCTATTGATAAAACTCCGACGCTACCGCTCCCACTTAAGTAGTGAGCGACCGAGTTATGCGATAAAATATGCGACCAATCACCACCTGACATACGCAGCAGCCTGCTATTAAATTACAAAACGCCTTTACCCTCCAACCACGCAACCAATCGCTGATCACCGTGAAGGTGACGAACGACCATATTGCGAGGCTGTCCGTTATTGGAGAGCAGGTTTAAAGATGTTTAAGAGAGGTGAGTTAGAAACATTTGTTTGTTCGTTCAGCAGTGCAAAATTACTATTTTAATTTTTAATATCTCCAACTGTTCCAGCACACGCAGCAGCAGCCCTTTATTACAAGTATGTAAGACTAAAGGAGTGGTCGTTGGTTAGCTTGTGTCCAGTGTTCAAGAGATGTTTAGCGAAATGGGATTTATCGGGATTGCAATTCCTGTTCGCGGCTAAATGCTCTTTGTGACGTGTCTCGAAGTTGCGACCAGTCTGACCCACGTAAACGGCGTGGCATTCGTCACAAACAAGTTTATAAACTTCCGACTTTTGACGAATATCTAACTTATCTTTATTATTACAGATATTCCTAAGAGAATTGTTTGTTTTGAACGCAACGTACACGCCGCTCTGTCGAAAAATATTAGCTATTTTTTCAGATATGGAGCCTAAGTAGGTCAAACTGCTTACATATCGACGAACACTTTGAGGTTGAACCGCGTACAGAGAATTGAGAACGGCATGCTTTTCTTTCTTTTTAATAAAATTGTTAATGAGATTTTTTGAAAAACCATTAGAGACCGCAATTCGATTAATTACGTTAAGCTCTTTTAAATAATTTTCTTTACTTAATGGGACAGTAAACAAATGATTAATATAACAATAAAAAGCGGCTAATTTATGTTGCCAGGGATGACACGATGACGGGGATGACCGTGGTTATGAAGTTGGCTTTCGGTAAATTTGGAAAACATGCAATGACTCCTTTCTCGTAATTGTTAAGTTGAGGAAATTAAGGGAACAATCTTGTTCCAATTCAAGCTTAAATTTAATTTTATCGTGGACTCTATTTATTTTATTAAAGAAAACATCCAGTTGTCTCCTTGTGCCAGTCCAGCAAATAATTATGTCGTCTACATATCAATAATAGTACAAGATATTTTGATTGTCAACTATATGTTGTTTTTCGAAATTATCCATGAAAATTTCCGTCATAAGAGGACTTATAGAGGGGACTCCATTGCTAACCCTTCTTTTTGTAGATAGAAACGGTTATTAAACCGAAAATAGTTTTGCTTCATACAGAGAGAGGTTAAGTTAAGAAGATCATTTGTTTCCCCGGGATGTAAACGACGTTCATTAAAGAGATCTGCGAGTAAACGCAAATAGCCAGGGGATGGTACATTTGTGAAAAGTCTATCAACGTCTAAAGATAACAATATGGATTTAGGAGAATACGAATACGAATATAATGAGAAAGTAGTCGTTGCATGTTTTCAAATTTTTGACCAACTCATACCGACACGGTCATCCCGCGTCATCGTGTCATCCCAACATAAATTAGCCGCTTTTTATTGTTATATTAATCGTTTGTTTACTGTCCTATTAAGTAAAGAAAATTATTTAAAAGAGTTTAACGTAATTTATCAAATTGCGGTCTCTAATGGTTTTAAAAAATCTCATTAACAATTTAATTAAAAGAAAGAAAAGCATGCTTCGTTCGCAATTCTCTGTACGCGGTTCAACCTCAAAGTGTTCGTCGATATGTGAGCAGTTTGACCTACTTAGCTCCATATCTGAAAAATAGCTAATACTCTTTCGACAGAGCGGCGTGTACGTTGCGTTCAAAACAAACAATTCTCTTAGGAATATCTGTAATAATAAGATTAGTTAGATATTCGTCAAAAGTCGGGTGTTTATAAACTTGTTTGTGACGAATGCCACGCCGTTTACGTGGGTCAGACTGGTCGCAACTTCGAGACACCTTACAAATAGCATTTAGCCGTACAGGAAACAATCTGATAAATCCTTTTCGCTAAACATCTCTGGACACTGGACACAAGCTAACCAACGACGACTCCTTTAAAGTCTTACATACTTGTAATAAAGGGCTGCGACTGTGTGTGCTGGAACAGTTGGAGATATTAAAAAATATAAATAGTAATGTTGCACTGCTGAATGAACAAACAAATGTTTCTAACTCACCTCTTTTAAACATCTTTAAACCTGCTCTCCAATAACGGACAGCCAGGACAGGTCAGCCACCGTAGAGTCTACTACACCTGAAGATGCCTCGTGTAGAGGCGAAACACGTGTCGTATTGTCGTCGGTCGTGTGTCTTTCCTAGTGTAGTGGTGGTGGGAGTAGTGGTACTGGGATTAGTGGTGATAGTGCACACTGCAATTGAGGGAGGGCGGAGATGCTCTTCAAACTAGGTAAGACACATAATTTTATTTTATTGAGCGGATATTGGCAAAGTAAATTTTTCCAACTTTAGTATCATTTCAACCAAGTTTATTACATTCCTTGTCGCATTTTAAAGAATATTTAATTTATTGCCATTATTTTAGTAACTAAATTTATTCTCTTGACCAGATTCACATTAATAAATTTCACTTTATTATGTTTTCCGCATGAAAGAAAATGATTTTTTAAATTCTGCGAACTGATATTTATACATTTGCTATAAATAACACTGGAGATTCATTTAATGCAATAATGTTTCAAATGAATCGCCTTATTTTCTTGAGAATCTTACTGACGACCAATTTAGAAATTTATTAGCCGACTTCAAAAAAGGATGAGGTTCTCAATTTGACTGCAATATGTATTTTTTGTCTTTTATTATTTTTATAAAACTGAAGTGACAAACGGACTTATAGTCAACGTGATGGTAAGTGGCTACTACAGTCTTCAGACATCTGCAGCCAACTTTTAACACTTATTTATTTTTAAAAGATGCAGATTCTCTCTGTCAGAGATAGAAGTGATGGCTGGCTGAAGTTCCCTTGGACAGCGTTATCGAGAGATCCCAATCCCGGTTCCCGAAAGAAAGCATTTTTCGCTTATTCTGAAATTGTGTTCATACTTTGCCTTGGCAATAATTATTTGAGTGAAGTAAAGGCAGAATTTTGGTAAACGACCGCATTGCGAGGCTGTATGTTATTAAGGAGCAGGCTTAAAGATGCTCTTTATAACCTTTTTCGAATTAGCGACTAGTCTGAACCACGTAAACGGCGTGGCATTCGTCAAAAAAAGGTTTGTAAACACCAGACTTTTGACGAATATCCAACTTATCTTTATTAAGATTTTTAAATTCTAAACGCTTATTAGCATTGTAGTTAAGTTAATCTAAAATTAGCTGGTTATTAATAGAAAAAATATCCTGCACGTGTATATTACGTAAGTGTATTTTAGTAGTAATAATAAATCAACATATACAATAATATGTCACTGGTATCAAAATAATATGTATTTTGCAGATTGACTGAAACATAGAAATTCATGTTTGATATTATAATTTCACTAAAAATCATTAAACATCATACAATTATTAAGACATTTATAATGTTAATCAATATCTCTTTAATAAAACAGTATTGAGTATTAATAATAATTACTAAACTGTTACTGTAAAGTTGCATAAGAATAAAGTATTAATAATAGTACCTGAATGACCGGTACTTTTTTTTGTAAATCTTGTTTTTTGGAAATTATATTTAGATACGAATTACATATTCATGAAATATGAATAATATTTTTCGATCTTAGCTACCGCATTTTTTTTAAGCTCGGTCATTTTTCGTGTTTTAAAAAAAATATGTGATCTGAATTAGATGCGTTGATAAAGGGCTCCCAATAATAGTTTTTCTCACAAAAGAAGGAACTTGAAAAAAAGGAAGAAATTATCGGACTGGAGACATCTCGAACCGGGGTCTTCTGGTTTCGGAATTGCCCGATTTTCCAACTGAGCTATTATATTATAACCTTGTAGATGGTGACGAAATTTAGTAGGAGTTTTTCATTGCCTGAAAACACGGATAAAACGACATTATCTAAAAATGATTCCTAGCTAGATCGATTTATCGTCCCATTTCCGAGATTCCGATTATATATATACAACAATTGCTCCTTTAAAGGTATTAGATCTCAATTCTTAAGCAACTTTATAGTAACTAAGTACTATTTAATTTAATATTTTGAATTCAAAGTCTCAAGAATAACGAACTCCTGTAGTGTTTTGTATATGTTTGTAACTTTAACAAATAAAGCATTTTTATATATATATATATATATAAAATTTTATATATATTATATTTATCTATTTAATATCTCCTAGACCGAATTTAGGTCACGGCGGCCAGTCTCACCGGAGACTAGCCATTTGCAGAAAAAGATTACAGTGCACGAGTGTGGGTGCACTCCAAGCCCTCACTATCATAATCCGATATGACGGCAATCCGACACAACCAGAGAAAGAATAGGTGCGGGATCAACGGCTTTACGTGCCTTTTTAAGTCCGGAGCTGATTCACTGCCAATTGTCAGACTCCGTGCTGCTTCTAGAAATTATTATATTGTTGGAAATGAGGGTAAAAAAAATAAAAGGAAATGCGAACAAATGAAGGTAGAATGGTAATCTCCCACTTTTTTAGCAGTATAAAGTATCGCACAGGCGATAAGTCTGTAATTCTAATTCTTGTTGGGGTATTCTACTAGTGTAGGCAAGGAAGGTCGTGTTGCTGAGAGGCTGCCCTGTGTTACATTGAGATCGGTAGTGATGCATACTTTGGTGTCATCATGTAATTGGGGTCCTGATAGTAAGCAGGATTTGTTACCGAGTAGTGTTCTTTTATTTAAATACTTTTGAGAATAATTTCTAACATCAGAAGTGGAATAGTTTCTTACAATATATAAAAACTCAATAACAGGTTTAGGTCAGGCATTAACTCGGGACTTCATTATCAGCAGCAAGTCTTACAGGTGTGCAACTTTGCTTTCATGGAATAATTACTTTCGAAATATTTCTTTTTAAAAGACTTCACCTAGGATTTTCTCCTGTATCGTGGGGCCAATTTACAAAGACAAAACACCAGATCAGGAACAACTACTTTTGGTAGCTTATATACAAAAACTCGATCCGTGTGGGATTCGAACCCGCAGCCCTCAGCGCTGCAACTCATTGTTAAGATACTGCGTCGCAGAGCCATAATTTTTTTCTTTAAAAAAAGGAGCGAATATGACCAAACTCCTTCTAATTCTTATGACTTCTGGTAAGTTACCTACCTACTATTATTGCATTAAACTCAAGGATGCTCCATCTTTATCTTTCAATACTATCCACTACACAGCAGAGGCATTTTCTAATATGCGCCAGTGCCCACCAAGCAAGCAAGCCTATTAATACCTCTTTTTCTCTGCATTTTGTAGGTCTGCATAGATAACACCATCTAAACAATTTTTACTCTCCAAGGATTGCAAGCTCAATATAACGAGCTCTGAGGCTTTTAATGTTATTCTTCACATAAGACAATGCAATGTGTTCCTTCCTTTACCGTTCGTATTTAAAATTGATTGCTGATATCTAATGGCTGGAGGAGCGATATACCATAACGTGAACAAGTACCTCGTTTATCATTTCATATTATTAAAAAGGTCTTAATTACACTCTGGCAAAATATGTAAATTACATTATTTATTACAGAAAAAAACTAAAAGAATAAATGGATTACGCCTGGGACAGTCATATGAATTGTTTTTACCTGGAAAACAGTTTTTTTTTCTCCCCTGAACAACTATATAACACAACTAATACTAACATTTGATATATCAGAAGGGTTTGCCTCGGGGGCTAAGTTTTGGGATCGCGGTTTCTCAAATCCCTTGCGGAGGGAACCCAGTCTAGGAGCATCCTTTTCCACTTTCAATAAATAATGGTTTAAATATTATCTCTTTAAAACATGTTTATAACATATGCACGCACTAGTGCTGGGCACCGGTGCCTTAAAAATGAGACTATTATGGAGCAGTTATCCGGCCTGGATGCTACATTGCGTGCGGTCTTTAAATATTCTGGGTAGGTAACACCCTCTTACATTTTTCTGTCTTTAAAAAGCAGTGCAACTATGTTCCGATTTGAAAGGTATAAAAATCCGGTATATGATAACGCATCTGTAGCCAACTTTGTTTGAAACTGGTTTTAGGTATCCATGGAATGCATCTGCCACTTACCATCAGACGGACTGTAAGTACGTTTGTTACTTGTTTAATAAAACTGTATCCATACTATAATATTATAAATGCGAAAGTGTGTTTGTTTGTTTGTTTGTTTGTCCTTCTTTCACGTCGCAACAGAGCGTCGGCATGGCATGATTTTTTGTATGGGGATAGTTCGGTGGCTGTAGAGTGACATAGGCTACTTTTTTCAGCGGAAAACATATCATTCCCGTGGGAAAAGCGAATATGTTGCAAAATATTTTAGATATATTAAAAAGTGGTGTGCGCGTGTGTGTGTGTGTGTGTGTGTGTATGTGTGCGCCTGTATGTGTGTGCGCGCGCGTGTGTGTGTGTGTGTGTGTGTTTGCGTGTGCGCGCGCGCGTGTGTGTGTGTGTGTGTGTGTGTGTGTGTGTGTGTGCGCGCGCGTGCTTTTGTTTCTTAGTTTGTGACTGGTTAGTAATTACATTTGGTTAATTAGGTAGGATTAGTAAGTAGCTTTTCAGTGTCATAATAATTTAATTCTTGGAGCCAGATAGTTATTTTCTTTTTGCATATAGTCTTATTAACGTTAAATATAGGAATAATCTTATTGACTTTATTGTATAAAAACCCCAAGGTGACAAAAGAAACGTTTAGATAATTTGGTGGATAGAGTTATATGACAACGGTCCACGGGGTTAAAATGCTTTTACCTCAGGAGTGAGGATTGTATTTTAATAGAGCATGTTGTTTTAGTAAGGTTCTTTGTATAAACAGTTGTCTCACAGTTAATATTTTCAACTCTTTATATAGGAGGTCTGTAGGATAGCGATACGGCAGTGAAAAAGACTTTTAAGATGGCTCTCTGCGTTCTCTCCAATTGAAGCATTTCAGATTTTGGAGCACCGCAGGAGGTTATACCATATATACAGAGATTGGGCGAAGGCGTAGTAGACGGATTTCTGGTTTTCGTCAGCGTCTCTCAAAGTTTTAAATACATATATAAGTTTACGCAACCTGTTATTAAGGGTATTAATGTGTTCATGAAAACGTGAGTGCTATCAATTATAACTCCTAGATATTTTACTTTGTCAGCTTGACATAGTTTTATGCAGGTATCTGGGTTATTAAGTGAGTTGGAACATGAGTGACTTACGATGGTATATGGTAGAGATGATGTGTTATTAATGTTTATTTTTAATCTAAACGTGACATAACATGTTTTATCTATGTTCAGTGTCAGTACATTACTTTGAAGCCAGTTTGAGACTGTATTGCTCCCAACTGGGCGTACGAAAAGACATCTTGCCATGAGCCTGCGCTAAATAGGAGGACATTATCATCTGCAAAACTTATGATTCGCCCTTTAGGAAGAGTGAGCATACTCAGTTCATTAATATATATAAGAAAGAGAGTGGGAGAGAGTACACTGCCCTGAGGCGTACCATAAGTAATTGTGCGTTCAGCACTGATGAATTTATCTACCTAAACGCACTGAGTACGTCCACTCAAGTAGTCTTCAAAAAGTTGCTAGTAGTAGAAAGTAGTAGTAGTATACCTTTAATTCCCATACTCTCCATACTACGTAAAAGTATGGGTACAGAAACCGTGTCGAAAGCTTTGGCGAGATCTAGAAATATGCCAAGAACTTTATGCCCATTGTCCAAGTTTGTAAAAATATAATTAGTAAGGTGTGTTTGTAAAAATATAATGAATCGCATCGGATGTAGATTTACCTGACCTAAAACCATATTGTGAGGGTGAAAGAAAATTATTTTTTTTCCATGTAATTTACGAGCCTGTTGTTTATCATGCGTTCGAGTATTTTGGACAAGGCAGGCAGCATAGATATAGGTCTATAATTATTGGCACGGTCTCTGTCCCCACCCTTATAAATCGGGTGTATAATCGATTTTTTAAAAGCTTTAGGGAATTTTCCGGTTGTGAGAGCAAGATTGCAGATATATGTCAGGGGTGGAACAACAACATTAATATGCCTTTTAAGAAGATTAGAGGATATTCCATCCCATCCCACAGCACAGTCATTACGGAGAGATATTATTAATCTTGCAACCTCGTCCTCATCGGTTGGGAACAATACCGTGGACTGCGAGTTGTTGTTAAAGGCTTTTTTGTTGACTCTGTAAGTCCACGGTATCTTTTCGGATTTTGCCTATATTAGCGAAAAATCATTGACTGAATTAACAGATAGCTCAGAGTTCGATGATGAGGTTAATAATTGATGGGATGAATTTTCTTTCTTTTTGCCCTGTTTGTTATATTTATTGCTCCCCCAGAGTTGTTTAGGATTATTACTAGTTTTTTTAATTCATTTTTTCATATTCAATTTAATTTTTTTAACAACTTATTACAATAGTTTCTGTACCTCGTAAAAGATATATTTAGGACTTCATTGTCTGGCGACTCTTTTGATTTTGTGCAATTTATCTCTGTGTCGGATACAGCATAAGAGACCTGGGTGATCCATGGCTTAATGATTTTTACGGTTTGGAACTTTCACGGTTTTGTGTTTTTTTGACCGCTTGTTTAATAAACCTTATCATTAAATCTGTTGCTGCGTGAGGATCTTGGGTATATACTTCACCAAAGTCGATTCTTTTTATCGTCAGTTAACTGATCATAGTTAATGCGCGTCGTTGTGTTTTAACCGCGATTTTGGCATTTTGCTTGCGAGGAATAATATCACGGTTTCATGATCAGTTAGTGCAGTGGGCTACTAATATTGAAGCAGGCAATAGAGTTTTAAGGACAAAATGATCAAGACATGCATTTTGTCTAGTGGAGCAGAATGTGCAGGCAGCAGGCCGTGTGATGCTAATAAGTTTAAATAATTAAGCTTGCTTGTGTCATGGCATTGTTCATGGATGTTAATATTTATGCCCCAGTTATTATTATATTGTTGTAATGTGTGATATTAGTATCTCAAGGATGTGGAAAAATCGCTGGTGGTAATCGATTTCACAAGGAAGTTGTGCGAGGAAGAATGTCGCGATGTACGATGATGAAATTGAGCGGCTGGAATTAGTCCGAATAATTCCTCAGAGCACTCCCCGTGGCAGATGCGATAAAATACGCAAAGAGACGCAACATCTCTACGCAGTGCCAGTGAGTCAAGCCGATCGGAAAGAACTCGGTCGTCGGTGATTCGAACCGCTCCGCGCCGGATGTGGTCAAGTGGAAGGAGCTGGCACTGGGAAGCCCCTGCCCAGGATGGGAACAGTATTCCATGTGGGGCCGAACCTGCGCCTTGCAAAGTTGCAAGCGGTGTGCCGGCATGAAATACTGTCCCGCTCTGCTGAGCACGCCAACCTTTTTTAGATACCAATTTGGCGTTCTCTTCCAAGTGACCACGAAACTGCACATCACTCGAAATGTCAACACCGAGGATTCCGATACTGACTGAGGCAACAAGGGGAGTGCCTTGAAACTGACGAGATACAACAAAGAGGCTCTTTTTAGCGGTAAACGCGCAAACTTGTCTTCTGGGGATTGAACTGGACTAGATTTAGTCGCTTCAGTCCGAGACTTTGTTCAACAAAGTCTCGACTTCAGACACAAATTTGTTCTGGTACTCGGCGACGTTTTCCCGAGAAATATTGGCACGGCCGGTGTATAAAGCATCACCAGTGCTGTCGTCTGCATAGCAATGAATGTTACCAGTTTGCAACATATCATTGATATGCAGAAGAAACAGCGTTGGTGATAGTACGCAGCCTTGTGGAACACCAGCGTTAATGAGCTTGTAGTCGGAGCATGCACCATCTACTACGAGACTGATGCACCGATCTGCAAGAAAACTGGTGATCCAATTGCACAATTTCTCGGGAAGCCCATAGGAAGGAAGCTTTGAAAGAAGCGCTTTGTGCCAAACCCGATCGAAGGCCTTCGCTATGTCCAAACTAACGGCCAACGCCTCGCCCTTGGACTCAACGGTCTCCGCCCATCTATGAGTTAGATAACCTAGAAGATCACCAGCTGAGCGAATTCGACGGAAACCGTACTGGCGGTCACTAATCAGCTGGTGATCCTCAAGGTACCGGATGAGCTGGCAGTTAATAATAGTTTCCATTACTTTGGAGAACAAGGACGTGATAGCGATAGGCCTGTCGTTGGACGGATCTGAGCGGTCGCCTTTTTAGGGATCGGATACACCAAAGAGTTTGGCACTACGCCTAGGGAGTAGGAGTACCAGAAAAGACGCGTTGAAACTGGTGCCAACTCCGGAGCACACGTTTTCAGCACAATAGGTGGGACTCCATCAGGCCCACTCGACTTGTTGACGTCTAGGGAGAGGAGTGCTTTGCGCACCGAGTGCTGTGTAAACAGCACTTCCTACATGGAGCACTCACACAACTCACACAGATGGTCGGCGGTGTGTTCCCCCGTCATCGAGAGTCGAGTTGGAAGCAAAACTCTCCTTTGCATCATGGGCCAGTGAGTCGTCCACCCTGTGCAGAGATGGCTTAGATGGCTGACAGAAGTTCCTTGGACAGCCTTGGCGAGAGACCAGAATGCGTGTGTTCCCGAATGGTGGCGAACTGGTTTCTCGCAATTCTGCCGATGTGCTCTGTTGCCTTAGCACTGAAGGACCTGGAGGCGGAATTATACTTCTTTTAAGAGCGCTGGTGTTTGTCCCGCACGTTGATACGTCAGCCCAGGCCCGGTAGCACTCCTGCTTATAGCGTGATGCAATTTTACAGGAGTGAACAAACCATGGCTGAGTTCTGCCTCCGATAGGCACCACAGATGATAGAATAAATAATTCCATTCCCTGAAGTACCACATCAGCGACAGAATCAGGAACAACGTTGGGATCATCTGGCGAGAAGCAAACCCGCCGCCAAGCGTAGAGTGCAAAAAAAGACCGCATCCCGTCCCAATCGGCCAACCTATTGTGCCAAACACGGCGGCAAGCTGCAGATCGCAACTGCGATGGGAGCGTGAGTGGCACCGTACTCCGGATCAGACAATGGTCCGAAAAGTTAAGAGACCTCATATCCGTCCGGATGAGAGGTCAGCAGAAGGTCCAACAGGGAAGGTACATGATCCTCTGCATCTGGAATCTGCGTATGCGAAGTAACCAGTTGTGTCAGATCACATGCCAAGGCAAAGTCATAAACAAACCTACTCGCATGATCGGTTAAACGAGAATCAAGCCATTCAACGAGGTGGGCGTTAAAATCACCGAGCATCACGATCTATGCGGATGGAACCTGTTGTAGCACGGGTCTGTTGCCTTTTGGACGTGGTTGATGAGTCGGTCTGTGTCGGCATTATTGCTATGGGACCTGTAGAGCACACACGAGCGCGGGATGGTCGTCGCTGTCTACGCGCAGCCATAGGATGGACAAAATTTTTAACCAAATTTTGAAGCATATATATCGGGTTCGATTATCATAAATATCTATTTTTTTATCAAAAGCATTATAACCCGCTGGGCAAGAAACAGCGACAGTATGTATGCATTCGTGATGTTTCAGAGAAAGCGCGAAAGCATTGTAAACGCTCAACTTCGAAACGGTATTTTTAAGAGGAAAGCAAAAAGTAATTACCGTAATATTTAAAAACACCAAAAGTACACTTCAATTTGTCAAAAACCAGTTTTTTTTCCTCATGACGCTATAGAGAATGATTACATTCATCCATTACTTAAGTAACTTTCTCAACGAAAGATAAATTTGATTTTAAACTCCATAATATTAGCTAAGTGTTAAAATATACATACATATCACACACATAAAAAATTATTTTTTATTTCTATTTGATAAACGTTAACATTCCACCTGATTGTCAGAGGTGGCCTCTGACAATCAGGTGGAAAATGGTCAACCATGGATACCTTCTACCCACTTCACAGAAAGGGCCACAGATGTTTTCTCACTTCTGAAAATTAAGATGTCATCAATCCGAAACACAACAGTAGATCCACTGCTGCTTGGATTTACAGGATTAGTCTTGCGTTCAGTATTGAAAATCACAATTTCAATTTTTAGTGCGGTGGTAGAAAATATCGTGTGGAAACCTGCAGGTCTCAGAAATAATAAAAAAATATCGAATACATGTTGCGAAGTATGCTGACACTTGAGTTCTTTGAGGACTGTACCTTGCTCAAAAACCCTTTCTTGAATAAGAGGAGTGATTTACCTGTAGCTTTAGCTGCAGCTTTATTTTTTAACTTTATAGAGTCCAAATTTTATTTTACGTGGTAAAGTCACGCAGCAGCTCTTGCTGTTGCACAAATGGGCTGGTTCGACCTGGGTAGTATCATGGCCTTACAGAGGTAGTCCTCTCTGGCTGACACATCTCATTTATCTTACCCAGGTTACAAACTGGAATACTCTTTTCTGCATTGGGTCGGAGTTTGTGTGTACATCAGAGAGGTTATCTGTTCTCATCGCCTCGGTAGTCGTGAAGGCAGGGACCTGTTCACCCTGTGGCTACGCATAGACGACAACGACCAACCCGCGTCTAATTGTGCATTTATAGGTCCCACAGCGTTAAGGCTGAGACAGACCGACTCATCGCCCACGTCCAAATTCAGTGCTACAATAGATACCATCCGCATATATCGTGCTCCTTAGCAATTTCAAGGCCCACCATGCTGAATGGCTTGGTTCTCGTACTACCGATCAAGCGTAGAGATCTCTGTTTACGACTTTGCCTTGGCATATGGTGTGACACAACTGGTCACTCCACCCAAGTGGATTCCAGATGTGGATGATCATAAACCTTCCCTGTTGGACCTTCTGCTGACCTCTCATCCGGACGGCTATCATGTCTTCGTCGATGCCCTTCTTGGCTCTTTGGATCCGGAGTATAGTGCCTCCCTGTAGGCTGCCGCCTTGTTTAGCACTATATGACAGTGGGTTGGGATGAGATACGGGCTTTTTTACATCCTACCCATGGGGGTGGATTTGCTTCTCGCTGGGTGATACCAACATAGTTGCTAAGTCTGTCGTCGATGTGGTGCTCCAGGGGATCGAAATTTTCATCCCGTCATCTGTAGTGCTTATCGGCGGCAGGTACCAGCCTTGGTATGGAAGCTCCTACAAAATTGAGTCGCTGCAAAAGCAGGGGTGTTACAATGCCTGGGATGACGCATCGGCGTCCCGAGATGCAAGCACAAAAAGAGGCAACTCTGCCTCCAGGTCCTTCAAAAGAGTTATCGCTGGGACAAAGTCCTAGTGATAATTCTCCCAGTGTGCTCCACATTGGGAGAATACATTCAGGAGAATTCATTTCTTGTCCTCGCTAAGGCTGCCCAGGAAATTTCCGTAAGCCATCATTACCATATTAGCGCAGATGACTCGCTGACCTACGCCTCAAAGGAGAAAGCCGATATTTTAGGTTCTCTATTTGCGTCCAACTTGACTCTTGACGACGGGGGAAAACACCGCCGCCGTGAGTGCTTCATGCCGGATGTGCTGTTTACACAGCACTCGGTGCGCAAAGCACTCTTCTCCCTAGATGTCAACAAGTCGAGGGGGCCTGATGGATTCCCCCAATTTTGCTCAAAACATGTGGTCCAGAGTTTACACCGGTTCTTACGCGTCTTTTCTAGTTCTTTCACTCGTAAGGCGCCGTTCCAGGCTCATGGAAAACAGCCTTAGTGCACCCGATCCCTAAAAAAGGTAACCACTCAGACCCGTCCAACAACAGGCCTATCTAGAAATTAATTTATGAAAAAATTTACATTATAAATTACAATTCTGGATTACCTTTAAAACCTGACCTTTTTAACAATTCTTATTAATAATATAAATAATAATGTTTTATATAATAAAGCGTAAATAAATAAATGATTAAAAAAGTATGCAAACACAGGAAATTGAAATCGTAAAATTCGCATTCATGATTAAAGATGAAGCCATACTAATTTTTAATTGTTCAGGGAGAATCGAACGTAAAAAGTGGCTCAGTTCATCCCTCAGGATAATTCGTTCCGTGCATCCTAATTTCAGTTTTTTATATAGCTAAGATAATAATTTGGCGATAACATAGTTAAATAAAGCAGCACTGTTGCAAAACTGGAAAAAGACAGTATTTTAAAATTTGAACTTGAATGTGACTTTGAACTTTTCAATTATTGCAGGTGCCAAATCTCAAAAAAAAAACTGAAACTGAGTTCATATTGGATAAAGCAAGATAAACTTATGTCACTGGTATATATACAATCGAAGCTTTATGAGATGCCACAAAGGGGTGAATATTATTATATCAGTGAATTTCATTCTACCAGCAGTTGTCTTGTGTTTAAACAATTTAAAAATTTGAAAATTTAAACATGGGGTAGGTACTTATAGGAGATGAGACGAATCGCTCTACTAGATATCCGTGTGAATTGTAGCGTTTTAAGAGTCAATTACCTACTTACATACCAGGAGTGTTATAAGCATCGAAGATCAGCTGAATCTCTAAATGCCAAGATTCTGAAACCTAGTTCTGTAATGGAATGGAATACCTTTTTCATCTTACATCTTCCGGCTATTATCAAAAAAACTCAGCTAGGAAATTGAATGCTAATCGAAACTTACCAAAAAAATGTATGATGCGTTTCTTTTCATCTTCTTCATCAACCCATATAGTCCACAGCTGAACATGAACTCACCTTGTTGTATATAGGATTTGCCATAATCGCCACACTTGGAAGGCGGATAGACTCTCGCGGTACCGGACGCCTCGCACCGTTGACGCAACTCTGCGCCACCAGTCTGGGTAATTTAATTCCGGCATAATGATCTTCCTTTCCCATAGTCCCTTCTTATTACGACACCCACTGAACAAAATGAAGTATTTCAATATGCCGCCACCACACGATAACGTAACGTAATTATAATCATATTTACTCGTATTATCAGACCGTGTAGGGGCGGTATAAGATTATTTACTACACCATAATATCATCTCGTGGATGTCGTAAGAGGAATACACAGAGGAATATACAGAGGGAAACTAACCTGTAACGAATGTTTATAATACGTAACATTAGTTATGGAAGAATATTTTCTCTAAAGTAAAAAAAATAAAGAAAAAAAATTTACATGGTATGAAAATTTTTTGTAGTATACACGAATGAAATGTTAATTTCGTCACTTTAAAATGGGAGTCGGAAAAATCGACAATGAAAAAATTTCAGCGAATACTTGTAGCATCTAATACGGTGGAAATGCCGATTAAAAATATGTGTGTACTAGTGGTAGCAAGCAGCATCAAAGTTGGTGGAGTTTGCTAGTACGACCGCCAATTAGTAAGCCGAATATCATTATATAGTGCAAGCCAGCCAAAGAACAAAAAAAAAACAAGAAAGGGGCAGCAACGCCTTCCTAACAAGAACTAAAAAATAAAAACTGCGGTCACCAACCCCCCTGCCAAGGGTAGCAACTAAGGCGAATTTCCTCCTTATGAGGCAATCTATGGGGTCGCCTATGTGGACTATCTAAGCTGTAACGGTTACCGTAACGGTATATTTACTAACGAAACAGACCAATAATTATCTTAGTTTTGAGCTGAGGCATCTTTATGTCAGACGTTCAGTACATATTTTATAAATAGAATAAAATAGAATATAATCATTTTTATTCAATAATACTTATTGAAAGTCATTTTTTATTTTTACCACTGATTCACAAAAAAACCTCTATCCTGGGAAGAACCAGCAAGAAACCTAGCGTGACTTTTTTTTAAAAAAAGCACTATTTACAATATAATATTTTATACAATTGTTATAAAAACATTTAGAAACAGCATGGTAGCGATCACCTCATTCCCAGGGGCTATTATCAGTCATGTACTCTTTTGTAGTATAATAACCCTTACTAGACAATTTTTGCTTAATAAATAATTTAAAACTTTTGATAGAAAAGGTCTGCATATTTTCTGGGACTTTGTTGTAAAAGTATATACAATTACAGTAATACATTGCCCCATGAAGGAATTACTGACTCTTTGGTCAGTAACTGGTGTAACTAACTAGTGCTTGTTCCTAGTATTTACAGAATGTACATCACTATTTTAAAAAAAAAAACTATTTTTGTTTTTGTGTATATACATTAAATTCTCGTAAATATATTGAGACGCCAAAGTTAATATATTTATTTCTTTAAATTATTCTCTAAGGGATTCCTTCGGATCTAGGTTATAAATTGCTCTTATGGCTCTCTTTTGCAAAACAAAGATAGTTTCAATGTCCGTCGCATTACCCCATAGCAAGATTCCATATGAAATTATGCTATGGAAATAACTAAAATAAACTAACCTAGCCGTTTCAACACATGTAAGGCATCTAATTTTTTTTACAGCATATGCTGGAGAATTAAGTTTGCTAGCTAGTTTAGATATAAGACTTGACTCTAATATATATATATATATATATATATATATCAAGAGTAAATTTTTTAAATTGGTCAAGTTTTTAAATTTTATTAAATGCATAACATATTTATTTGTATAACTAATAAATTTAATAAATGTCAAATATCAAAAATACTCAACAAATTATCAAAAAATCTACAATAAATATTAAATTTCAAAAAATATAGAGAATCCATTATCTGTAATCCAGCCCGAACAAGTGCTTATAATAATACTGGATAATATGCTTTCCGCATTTGACAGCTTCTGATTTAAATTCTTTTCACAATTTCACAGACGTCATCGAATTAATCTGTAAAAGACTTTCTTAAGAAACTTCTTGAACCAATGATGTGCTATTTGCCGATTATTTTGGATTGGTGTTCAATATCTGAAAACAGATTTTAAATATTGTCAAAATGACCCGATTTCATTGTTTTGTCACACCTATTTTCACAGACTGAAGAACCCTGTGGCGAAAATGGTGGGATATAATTTCCTCTAATTTTAAAATGCCTTTGCCTTAGATTATGATTGTATATTTTACATTAAATTTAGATCATAATGGCATTATTCAAAACATTATAAACCAACATCAATCATCGTTGGATAATGTTGAATTTGAAATTTGTATTTTTAAATTTGAGACTCTCAAATTATACTCTATCGGTAAATTTAAAATCAACTAAATCCTCTTAAGTAATATTATATCAAATTTTAATCATGATACGTTTAAAACATACCGCTGATTCATTAAACTCGTCCTTTTTTGAAATTGATTAAAAAAGAGATCGAATTAAACTAACATTTTACGGTTGCGTCCCGCCAAAATTATTACACAAGCATAGCATTGGGCTACCACCGGTTAATTGTAAAACGGAACACTAGATTCACCTTAAACATTATTTTTATTTATCGAGATTAATTTTAATTAAAAATAATCACTAATTTCTTTTAAATTTCGAATAACACAAGCGGTTATTTAACGAACACTTCGGTATCAAACTGTCATTTTAAATCACTTTTAGCAAATTTTTGTTACACTTCGATATTTTCATAATTTACGGTTACTTTTGTTAAAATGAAATATGATCGTAATTACGAGAGATTTGACTATGTTTTAATACTAACAATTGCACCAACAAAATCAACTCAAATAGCGTTTTAATTTAGGTGGTAAATCCTATACTTTAAAGTTTTATAAGTGATAGAGCCACGCTCCTTCTATATTATGGTTGTAGCATGAATGACTCGGATCTATATGATTTTGAAGAAATTTTGTATTTTGATAATGTTTTACTTTCCATGTTTATCTAAGTAGATAGGTGTTATCCTTGAAAAAAATATTTTTTTTTCTAACACTAAGCAAATTTCGGTTGATCAGGTACTTTTATTACAGAGTAATAAGAGATTAATTGTCCACTTAATAGAAGGTGAACACTGCAGATATTGGACGCCTGCAACCAACTTCAATCAAAGAAGACTACAGATGTTTTTACCCTTTTAGAACTAAGTGGGAATATCTCATTACCTTAATGACTCTGCATCCTTTCCAAACTGAAACATAACAGTAACTGCTACTTAACGGGACTAAAGAGTGGTATCAGTTACAATTTTCCTTCAAAATATTCAAAGCTTAGTAGCAGTAAAACTCAAAACCCATCGTAGGTCAAAATTAGGGCGTTCATTTTTATTTATTTTGTACTTTTAATTCTACAGCACGCGAGCAACCTGTGTTTGAAATTTGGTGCTACACCAGTTAACTTACTAATTGTAGCTATAAATAATAATTTATTACGCACTCGGCGGTGTAGAAATAGGAAATAGCTTATACAAAAATAAAATGAATTAGGTATGTATTGCATGCCTTTCGATATCAATTAAAGTTGCAGATATTATTTATATTTTGTGCAAATTGCTCGAGAAAGATATTGGCAGGCTACAGCCATGCTTGCCCGCATCGATTTCATAACATAAACAGTTTAGATACTCAAATCGTATATAGCTCTGAGTCGTTTATTAGTAAAACTTAGGGTCAGCTCACACTGGCGGCGGCCGAAGGAATGTTCCCCCAGCGCACACTGACGAGGGAACCGAGAGCGTCTACTAAAATCCAGACATCTGCCGGTAACTACATAAATGCCACCGGTAGCTCAAATTTGATCCTATTTGACGGCGACTACGCGTCGTCGAAATTTGAGTGAGTTTCTCCTGGGTTTCATAATTATAGATTGGGGGTTAATATCAATTCTCGGAATCCGATGCTAACCGGTGAATTTCAATGTAAATAGACACTTCCAGGCACAGTATACTTCAGCGTATTCTTTGATTTCACACTTACACTATGAAAAAACTAACACGTTGACGTTCAGTTCCCCCAAGTTTATTTTTTCGGGTGTAAAAATCTATTCAACTTTATTTTGGTCAATAATTATTAAATTTATTAAATAATTATTAAATTTATAATTTATTTTTAAATTTATAATTAAAATCCTGTGTTGTGTCGTCTACCGCTTTGGGCCACTAATTTTAGTATAAAAGCGTTGAAATAATGGATATCCTTACGTCGCCATCATACACTTATAAAATCTTATGGCGCCTATATTAGATTTTATTTTCATTGAACTTGTACATTAAGTTTTTATTCGTTTAAGCGAAGTAGTCCATTCCGCCACGGGGTAACGTGGCATATACCGTGCTGAAATTGAGCTCATGAAAGGCTTATAGTATTGTTTTACACATTTAATAACACACCTTAGCCGTTGACGATGTTCGCCGTTGCCGACCAGATTTACATACGCCTATACCATTCTATTCCGGACTGCTATAATTGTAGTTGTTCCATGGCTCCGAATGAGGAAGTGGAGGACTAATTTCGTACTATTGTTACGATGAGAAGTTTGTCTGATCTCCTTTTTTTGTATTTTTATGAGATTTTTGATTCCTCTTAATGTTAATACTTAGTTTAAAAAATATATTTCAAGTTATTTATTCAAGGTTGATTTTGCACGTGTTATTGATAAAATTAATAAAGGTTTGATTCATAGAATATAATGAGTAATATTATCTTTATTTTACCACCTACGTAAAGAACTCTTTAATAAATACTTAATAAAATTAAGACAACTCTAATTTTAGGAAAATAATGTAAAAAAAGAAAATACCGAGCCATCACTTCCGACTTAGTGTAACCGACAAAAGCAAAACTTTACAAGAGAAGGTAGTTTTTAAATATTTTTACAAATAATTGCGCTATTAAATTGAAATTTAACATATAATTATGATTTTTGAAGCCTTAGCTGTAACAGTCATAATTTAAAAAAAAAGATAAGGTTTTGAGGCTTTTTTGGCGTTTACAATATTTTTGCTGTCTCAAACGAACGACTTCTTATGTTTCCGGGCGTTTGAGATAACATTTGCGATAAGAAATAACCTCGTTAAAGTTTTAACGCAAGCGACAGTAAGTCATTTTAACTATGCATCAATTTTCCTAAATAAATGGGTACTTAATAAATTAATATAAATAAACAACTTAAAATATATAGTTTAATATATAATATATTGCTCATAACAATTTTAACATTTTAGAGCACACTGAGGGCAATGAATGTAACAAAAATAGAATTATTAAACTTAAAGAATTATCAAGGAAATTAAAGGTTTAGTATTACCTTCATTCGTTTCAGCTAACATTACTCATTAATTTAACATTGAAAGAACACTGAGATCAAATAATTAGCTTGGTGCTTTCATGCCGGCACACCGCCTGAAACTTTACAAGGCGCAGGTTCGGCCTCACATGGAATACTGTTCCCATCTCTGGGCTTGGGTTCCCCAGTGCCAGCTTTTTCCACTTGACCGCAGCGCAGAGGCTCGAATCATCGACGACCGAATTATCTCTGATCGGCTCGATTCACTGGCGCTGCGAAGAGATGTTGCATCCTTTGCATTTTCTTTCGCATCTACCACGGGAGTGCTCTGAGGTGTTCGGATTAATCCCAGGTGCAAATTCACAAACGCACATCGCGACAAAATTCCCCATACCATCCGCCATCTGGATGCTTGTGAGTCTAACACTGTATATTTTACTAGGAGTTTTCTTCCTCATACGATATCTCTGTGGAATAGTTTACCACCGGCGATTTTTCCGACTTGGGACCTTCAAGAAAAGAGCTTACTCCTTTTTAAAAGGCAACGCACCTGCAATTTTCTGGTAGCATGTTGTTCATGGGCGGCGGTAGTCACTTACCATCAGGTGAGCCGGATGCTCGTTTGCCCCTCTTCATAAAAATTCAATTTCAAATAAAATTAAACTTTTAATTCTCTTTATCACTATCATCTGCATCGGTTTCAGGTAACACGTCAGGAACTGCTCCATCATGCTTCATTTTTACATACACTTCCTGATACCTGCATAGAATTATATTTTTATTACACAGATTCAGAAGATCTTTGTACTTGGCAGCTGATATTTTTAGGTCCGAATGGTATAACTGTGCTGTTCCATTAATAATAGTTGCCGTATTGCCTCTTGATCTAATAATCAGGCCCATATTCAACTCTTGTCTATTGCTATCTTTGAAAGAACCGTATTGAAGTGTAATTAATGAATTGTTCTTTTTATTTTATTTTGTTTATCTAAGTCCATTAAGGTGTATGATTTCTCACTATCATAGTCAATGTAATCAACAAGAAATTTACTTGTAGCAAATGTGGAATCATTATGGTATGATATTAAAAGAGATTCAGCTGTAAAATTTAGTAAAGATGGTAGTCGTAGTTTCTTTCCAAGACATACAAAACGTATACCTCTGGAGCTCTGAAAGCCCTATTCACCAACAGGAACACACACACTAACTAAGCGGCTATGTTGTTTTTGTAGGGCAGAGGTAGTACTTCCCAGTCAGTTCAGTTATATACAAAAACTTACATATAATAACAATAACTTTAGCTAAGTAGGTAACAGATTAGGTTAGCAATAGAAGGAGAACAGACAGTTGCCTAAAGGCTCAGTGGCGGAACGCTTTAGTGATTACCAAAGTTAAGCAAGGAAGCCATGTGGTTACTCACGCTGGCAAAGCCACGAACACTCCTAGTCAAAAATTTGTAGCCTTTGGTTATTTTTTACGTTCATTTATTAATTAAATCACAATACTGAAATACCTTCCTACATACCTTTGCCGGCTTTGACATTTTGGATTACAATTGCAATAAGTAACTGCAGTGATTTACTAATATCAACACTATCACCACTTTAAACTTAATAAAACCTGTTTTATCACGCGGTATGCAGGTAATTATAATTTAGCACTAAATACAGTGCAGGGAGATAGTTATTTCATCACTATTTTCACTGTTTTTTTGCCACTTTGCTTATAGTAAACGATAAAATTTCGATGTACTGTGTCGGTTGTGATATCAAGTATTCTTACAATTACATTACGTAATTCTTACGCAACTTACGATATACGTATATTGATTACGTCGGTTACTCTAAAATATAGAAAACCGTTGTGCTAATAACTTAGCATTTGCTATAACTTTCGAATTGATTATATTTTGGCGGGAAATGTCGATGAACCGAGTCCGTTATAGTTTAAATGAAATGTTTAAATGAAAAAAAAGTCGTTTGCTACGAAAAACGCTGTTTAGGTAAAAATGTCGCTTACGATAAGTCGGCGGTAATGGTTCGAATACAGGAGAAATTACTTTATAACTTCACAAAGAAAAATTTAATCGCAAATCTTTATTCAACTTCTTTAGTGCATATGCTTTATTTTGTACAAGTTTGATCTATTTCAAGACTTTCGAGATGAGGGCCAGAAAGGTGGCTCCAATTCTAGTTTAAATTAAGTTTAATGTTATATTTTCGAGCCAAAATATTTACGTTAATATGAATAGAAAATGTGGTTTGGGACCGTCACATTCCTTGAAGAATGTTCGACAGCGGACTGGTTGTTGTTGATGGGCTATAATTATTTAGATGATTATAAATATTAAAAAATAGTTTAAATATTCCACAAATAAAAATAGCGCCGAAAGCAAAAAATACTGCATGCTTTAAGATTCTTTTTTAAAAATCATTGCCGTCAAAACAAATCACCTTGGAATCACCTTCGTGTCTGTGCGTCTGTCGGTCCAGTGATTTTCTTTGCAGAGTGTTTCACATATAGTATGATTGAAATTCGTAGATGATTGAAATATAAAACGCAGCTTCCCAAATACAGTCAGTGTAGGTGTATTTCGTATTTTGTCATATATTAACTCGTTGATGTCAGTTTCGGAAAGTAAAAGGATAGCTTTTTCCACCAACGTGTGAATGCGATTAATCAACAGCTCTTTAAAAGAAGAATATTGGTAATGCAATTTCTTCAGATTTTTATTTTATAAATGCGTTCAAAGTGACAAATATGTAAAACTACAAAAAAATATGACCTATTTATTTATTATCTTTTATGTATTTTCTTATCCTATATCTTATAATATAAATAATATAATATAAATACTCACGCCTGTCACCCAGAGGGGTAGGCAGAGACTATGGACTTCCATTTGGCATTGCCATTTGGTCCCTTCAGACTGCCGTTCACTCTGCTACATCATTGCTTTACACCTCTTTCTCATTCATTCTTTCCTATGACCAACACGAAGCATTCCTTTCTTAATCCTGCTCACAACATCATCTTGCAGACCACACTCTTCTCTTATCACATAATTTCTCTCCTCTGTCATTTCAAAATTCAGCCCTAACATATACTCCTTAATGACCGCATTTCTACAACTCGGCCGCCGACGACATAAAGTATGACTTGATCATCGGCGCACAAAACATTTGACGGTTAACTCACCCATTCTTAACCCGCATTCTTCAACTTTCAAATTTTCCAAACAACTGTCCATAAATAGGTTGAACAGCCACAAAAAAAGCACACAGCCCTGTCTGACACCTTTATGGATGCCAAACCAGTCCGAGTAGGCCCCGTTGTTCCTGACACAAGCACTGGAGTCCCTATACAGAGACTTCAATACCTGTATCAACCCAGCGCTCAACCCAAATGAGTTCAGTGTTTGCCATAACACACCCCTGTGCACTCTGTCATAAGCTTTCCAAATCCGAACACAAAAACCTTTTGGTTTTGGCCAAAAACTTTCACGATCAGCATGCGCATGGAAAAGATCTGATCCATACATCCCATTCCTTTTCTAAATCCTTGCATCCCAAATTTTTCCATCAGTATCTTTCATAACTCTTTCAATTAGCACTTTAGCATACAGTTTTCCCACAATGCTAAGAAGGCTGATACCACGGTAGTTTTTACAGTCCTGCTGCGATTTTTTCCCTTATATATTGGGACTATTACGGCTTTGCACCATTCTCCCGGTACCCGCTAAAGTTCCCAACACAAATTAAACAAGGTGTACAGCAGGTCTGCCACCACTCCCTCTCAAGCCCTTAGCATTTCGAGTGATACTCTATCATATCCGGCTGCTGATTATTTCACCTATACCTATCTCTCTATCTCTTTCCCCTTCTTTCGGAATTTCTATTTCATTTAATTCAAACGTCACTCATAAATACGTTTTCAAAGTATTCCTTCCATCTCCTTAAACTCGAAACTTCGTTATTCAGAATACAGCCATTCTGGTTTCGTACAGCATTCATTCTAGGCTATTTTGAATGTCTCCTGGCAGTTCTTACGAATTTCCAAAACATTTTAATATTTGCCTGGAAGTTATCCGATATTCTTCGATCATTCTTATCAGTTCTTTCTTGCTTTTTCCCTTCAACTACTTCTTTCTCTTATTTAGATGTCTAAAGACTGCTTTTTTTCATTCAATATCATCATTCACACCGCTAGAATGAGTAGCCTTGGTTGCTAGTAAATCTAGCTCTCTTCTTTGCTTCATCTTCCCATCATCCACACCATAAAGTGTTATTTTCCTTTCATTCGTTCTCTTAGTTACATCACATACTTCGGTAGCTACATCTTAAACCTTTCTTGACATTATACCACACAGTCTCCAAGTCTAAATCATTCATACACAATTCATCCATACCACTTATATTTTATCTCAGTCTACATTTGAACATCTTTTTCATACCTTCATGTTGTAACCTCTCTGTTCTTATACGCTATAACGTAGTAGTAGACAGAGATGTCCGATTCCGCCAACGTCTGAATAGACCATTAATTTGGCATAAGACCAAGTAATGATCCGTCCCGTTGGATCCCCGGTAAACCCTTATCTACCACTGCGCTTCTCATTCTTTCATCCACAATTAGAAATCTATCATGCTTCTATCACCACCTCTCCCATGTATACATGTGAATCTTCTTATGACGAAAGAAAGTGTTCGTCACAAAATATTATTTTCCACACATACGGTGAGGCTTTCACCATTCTCATTTGTGCTTTCATCACCAAACGTTCCCAATATCCTTTCATAACCAAGCCTCTTCACACCAACCCTTCCATTAAAATCTCCTAATATAACAATATTTTCATTACCCTTGCATTTCATTAGCACATCCTTACCATCTCCCAAACTGCTCTCGGATATAAGTGGTTTATACATGTCTAGGGCGTAGACCCCTAGAACAAACAACTTCTTTAATCACTTTTCATTTTATATACATAGCAGTCTCGGGCTTACATTCATACTCTTTCACACAATGACCCATTCTTTCTGAAAGGATGATACCTACTCCCTGGCATGCCCGCTCGGTCTCGTCTACACCAGACCAGTACGCGGTATACATGCCATGTGTGGTGGCATCCTTTCCCTTCCGTTTCGTTTCATTTACACATAACACTATTTCTCTATCATACATCATATCGCATACTTCATCCATCTTATCATTCATTGCTCCCACATACATTCAGTGTAGCCAGACGGGCTTCCGCAATCCACTTTTCGCCCTCTGGGAGACAGAACGTGACGGTGGCGAACCTCGTCGCCGGTTTTCTCCCGAAATTCTTCGCACCCCTGTCCCATTAACGGGGCGCCGGGAACTCGAGGCCATTTCTTTTATTTGCTGGCTCATAGTGCGAAATAAGGGATGGTAGATTTTACGCCGCTACCATACGGCGAGGCCGAGTCTATCCTTTCGGCTTTGTCGCTCGTTTAGCACCACCTGGGGACACGTGTGGGTGGGCTAGGGTGTTGATCGAAGCCTACGGACGCGAGCGACCCATTCCCCAATCCTATATCTTCTTATCTTATAATTATTTATTTTATTGGGTATAAACTATTCTACAGCAATGAGGATTTGCCTCTTAGGGCATTTATACCGATAACGATATATCGTCAGCGAAACACGTCCCACCTCACCGTCACCGATAAAATCTAGAAGCTTTGTCATTCAACAAAACGGTACCGATATGCCTGGACCATATTGTCATATTGTAAGTGTTCAAAAGCAAGTCTTATCCGACACTGTTCCGACGATATCCTGGACGTCAGTCTGAACGAGATTAAAATGGCTCTCCGCCACTTTAAAAATGGCAAGGCCACGGCCGAGGAATTACAGCGAAGCATCTGAAATCGGGTGGAAAACCCGTACTTATAGTCCTTTAAAAGCACTTCATTTCCATCTTCCATGGTGGCAATACTTCGGAGGCGTGAAGCAGCAATGCGGTGATTTTCTTCTTCAATAAAATTAACAACGCTCTGTTGAAGAAATTCAGAGAACATATACCAATCATTAAATTGTACAGAAAATCGAGGAATACAATCTGCCACTTGTCTTGCATATACTCATTCAGTTGTACCAAGTAATTGACTGTCGGTATATCGAAGTGCTAAAGTGCTTATGGAGTTGGGCTACAATGGCAATGAAATGGCTAGGATAAGGTATTAACATCAACGGCGAGTTCATCACTCACCTTCAATTTGCCGATTAAGGACTATATTATAGTTCCTGGCAGACAGCAATGTTCACTGATCTCTATGTGATGCACAATCCCTCAATAGTGTCACGCAATGGAGCAGAAATAAGTCAAATGAACCCAAACGCAGGCAGGAAAGGTCCTAATTACTACATATTTTCAAATTTATATTATTGTATTATACATTTACATTGAAAATTGTAGACCAGTTTCTCTTATATTATAAAATATTGAAAAGTTATACTGATTGTTTCGACTAATAATTATGTTCAATTTAAAAATTAAGAAGAACATAAAAGAGAATATGAACTTTGACTGTTCAGTGAGAATTTTTAATATTTTATCTCTGATATCAAAGGTTGACTGATAGATAATGCCTAAAGCATTTATTCCCCTATTTATTATATTATATTATGTTGTATGAAGTTAAATAAATAAATAATTTATATTAACAATTTTGGAATACTGACAAAATAGTGACTTTAACAATAATATTTGTCGTTGCTTTACGTATATCTTAAAACTATATATTTAAAAATGAAGCATAAAAAATTCAAACTAAACTAAAATGTTCGAACGGGTCAGCTACGGGTTTGCCGTGAATTGATTAAATATAGATGGTGCTCGGAAACAAAAACATTTCGAAATAGTCCATGAATAGGAATTTTTTGCACGACGAATTTTATGTATTCACAAAATTCCAACACGATTCCATATATTTACAACAAATATTAGATTTCGTTGTAAACAAAAATTATATCAACGTTATGACTAGTGACAGGTTGAAAGTGAAAAGTAGGGAAAGATTGGGCATGACAGGAACGACTGGCGTGTTCTCGTGTCAGAGGCCAAGAACCACTTCTGATCATTGCGCCACAGGAGTGCGTGGTGAGTGTGTATTAAAGATAAAGGTATAATCCACCCGCCGAGCGTGGTGATCAAGGTAAATCCTCCGTATCCGGAGAAGCTTATTTCCACAGTGAACTGTTACAAGCTGGCGAAAAGAAGAAAATATGTTAAACATGTACAAAAATCTTTTTTTCCAGTCACTCTAGTGTTTTCTAGAGTTCTCTAGAATATCATAAGGCGATGGCCAAGAATGCAGATGACATATTTATCTTCTAAAACAACATAAAACTTCTATATTCTTGAAGTAGGTGGTCACTGTGACGAAGACGTAGAACCCAAAGATTTTTATCGAAAAATTTGACGAGCTGGAGCTCGGTGACCGTAAGCGATTGAAGTTCAATACATCCAGTTCTGTGATCGCCAATCCGCTGCTAAGCATGGTAGACAAATCATTTCCATTATAGAAGATGCTCATGACCAACATGTATGTTTTACGTCTTTTAAATTACTCTAACTAAAAAAAAAACTTTATTTCTACCATAATTATAATACAATTAAGGGATATTCTGCCTATTTTGTTATTTCAGTATTTTTAAACTTATTAACCACAACCTTCAGTATGCGTATCATCTATACGCCGATGACCTGCAGTTGTACTCACAGGCGAATGTTGTTTGTGTTGTGTTTTGTTTGAAGTAAATAAGTATACAACAAAATATACATATTATACCCACATAAAATTGCATATCTTTTTCAATATTATGTTTTATATTATTTAAAACTTATGGACATAAAATATAAATATTATTAAAAATTATTTTATATAAAAACTAATGAGCTACTAATAAGATGATTCTGCCAGTTTATTCAAATAATGTTCGCGAACTTTCTTCTTGAATGCATAACGATTGTTAGCCGTCTACTGTCAACAGTCCACTGTGGAACATGAGCTTCTCCCGTTACGGAGAATTTACCTTGATCATCACGCTTGCCAGGCGGATTACACTTTTTATCTTTAATACACACTCACCACTCACTTCTGTGGCGCAATGACCCATAAGTGGTCTTCCGACACGACAACACGCTAGTACGTCTCCCTTCGTCTCGTCTCCGAAAAGTGCTGCAAAGTACTCTTAAATTCAAAAATTAAAAATATAAAGGTAAGTTTATTAAAAGCGATAAATTCCGTAAAATATCATTTTATTCAATGTTATTTATAAAAAAATAAAAACATGAAAAAAATGTAAACGTAAATATATAAGTATTAAATTAACATTGAAATTAATAATTCATAACGTTGTTATTAATTTCTTTAAAAAGTACCCGATGGTTACTATTGACAGAAAATAAACGTTCACTGCTGTTTTAAAAGTTTGCTTGAAATTTAAACGCTTTCAAAGCTAAATGGATTTTCTTTTGAAATTTAACTGTATGCGATCATTTATATTTATCGTTGCATCATTTTGTTATTTTGTTTATAAAGTTTTTATCAGTTATTTTTATTTTAATTTATTTGAAGTTATTTGTTAAATCAATGATCACCTTAAAATATTACTAGGAAAATTTCTTATATTTTGATATATTATCAACTCTTCACCGCTGCACGCTAGTGTACTTCAGGCCTCTATGCTCAATGGTTGCTATAGAGTCTTCCAACGGATTGGTCTTAAAATAAAATATCATGTGTTACGTCCATGTCATATCTATTTCGACAGTTGTTGGGAACACTACGCCCGTTTTATTGACGAGTATGTTTACCTATGACAAATTGTCTGACTAGGTAAGTCCAGCTTCGACGAAGAGGTCAATCGACGCATTCAACTCCGGCTGAGCAGCGTTCTGGAGATCAAGACACATCGTCGTGTCACGGTTACCGCCTATTAAAGTCAATGCTGAACATAGGCCTCCCATGGGTGCCTCATAGGATATTTGCCATAGATTGCCACGCTTGGCAAGAAGGGATTTATAACCGTTTTTATTCGTTATTAGGAAGACTGCTGCCCTTCTCCTGGTTGTTGTTTCCTTCTGACGTCTCTTACGACACCCACGGGATGATATTGGTTAGTGGATATTCTTACACCGCTACTACACGGTAATCCTATCGTCAAGTATACCGTAGAACTTATAAGACAAGAATGGATAATTGGTGAGTTTGGTAATTTTGCGGCTGCTACTTAAGATTACTAATTTTATCGCCAAAAAATAATATGAGCGTGTAAGTCCAGTGGCTAAGCGCTAAGGATCGGGTTCGGTATCATTGGTATCATTGAAACCATTGATTGCAATTTACCACGTTCGTATACAAAATATAATGGGAAGAAATTACTTTGTATTTATATGATTATACAGTAGAATAGAATAAGAAAGAATAGAATAATTTTTATTCAATATCGATACATAATACTTTTTATGTATTAAATTAGAGATTATATTTTTTTAACCATAATATATAACTTTACAATATTTTTATATGAATTTCAATAGAATTAGCATGGTGGCAGTTTGTCGTTACGTAGTGTGAAACTTGCTGCGTACTTAATTAATATGCCTAAACTAAATTTGTAATGAGTAAATGAGTAATGGACATAAATAATATGACGAATATAGTAATTGTTGACTGTTTACATTCTATTTGTTTAAATTATGTATATAAAAAACTACCTAGTTACCAATACTACTATCAATACATTATATAACCGAGACATAATACCCAAGATGAAATGCTTCATATTTTTATAATTACACTGTTTTTTTTTTTGTTTAAACCCATCTGGGTGGAGTTCAAGTCAGAAATTATTAAGCTATAATCAGTATTTAAGGCTTTGAGAAGCCTGAATGACCTTGACAAAACGGCGATCGCAGAGATTTTAGCCGACGTCAACACAAATCCTAGCGGCTACGTTCTATTACTTATAAAAGTGCAAAGATTAATAGACTGCAGGGTGACAAGTATATAAGTGATGTACTGCCTGTTATGCTTGCGCATCACTGAGAGTTATGTCGCGGTTAAGCATCTTCAATTACATTGCACGTGTGTGGTGCTAGCTTTGTCCAGTAGGCATCACGAGCTGTCAAGTGTTTAAGTTTTAAGTACGTAAGAGTTTTAATTATTAAATCGTATTTATTTGTGACGTATTAGTAGCTCTGGGTTTAAACGCTCGCTATAAATTTCGCCCGGATTCCAGCAGTACCAATAAAATTTTAATTGCAATTTTAAGTGCTGATGCTCTAACCTGCATGTCTGAGGAATAAGAAAAAAATTCGAAGACGTGAAGTTCCCAACACGCATTGGTCGAACACTTTGTCCCTAAAACCCTCTCAGAAATAAGAGGTCTTGTGCCCAGCAGGGGACTTATATAGCCTGTTGCTTTACTTTTGTATCGTATACGTATGCAATATTCATATTCGTTTCAGATACAGGAGGGCCTAATGCTGAGAAAATATCATGTGGAGGCCACGAAACGTAAAACATATTTGTACCTAGATAAAATGTTCTAGTGGTTGTCAATCATTTCATATGCCACATTTTCTATAGAGTTGAGAACGTTTCAGGTAGGGCAAAATAAAAAATAATACAAAATATTATGGGAATTATTTATTAATAATATATACATTTATAGGTATTTATTATAAAAATAACGAACAAGCTGCAAGGTTAAACTGATAGTGTTTCTTGTAAAAATAATTGTAATGACTACATTTGACACAATTGTAATGATAACACTTAGTAAGATTTTTGAAAAAATTATTCTTGATCAATTGTTAAATTTCTTTACTTTCTCTCTCTTCTTTTTTTTATATTAATAATTTACTTCATAAAAATCAATTTGGTTTCAAAAGCGGTCGCTCGACAACTGATGCCGGTGTTGAGCTCATTAAATATATCTTTAATGCATGGGAAAATTCACAGGATGCTTTGGGTATATTCTGACCTATCCAAGGCCTTCGATTGTGTTGCCATGAAACATTAATCTGGAAACTGCAACACTACGGTGTAAGAAGTGATGCTCATAAATTAATTATTTAATTTTTAGTGACCGAACAAAAGTTGTCACTAACAGTATGAGCTCTTCCGGTCGATGGTACAAATGGGTGTTCCTCAAGGCTCGATTCTCGGCCCCTTTCTGTTTCTTGTATACATTAATGACTTACCTTACATAGTAGGGGATAACCATGATACAGTATTATTTGCTGACGACACTTCTTTAATTTTCAAATTAAGACGACAATTACTAAAATATGACGACGACAGGGACTTCCTGCATATCTTACCATATCGTCCCTCCATAGAGTGGGAGGCTAACTTGCACTTCGCTTACCGGTACGAGGTTGCCACTCGAGGACTTTTCTTCCTATTTTTTATAGGTTTTCCAAGCTATATGGCCATCCCATTTTACTTTAATAATCCATTGGGCTATGTCAGTTACTCTGGTTCTACTGCGGATATCCTCATTTCTAACTTTATCACGCAAAAAAACCCCTCTCCAATTTTTTTTTTATATTTTTCAGATTATGGTTTGTCTAACATTTAAAGAAAACATAAACCCAAGAATGTCTTTATATAGCACTTAGGGAAGCACCATTTTTATTTTATTTAAATTGTTTGATTTAATTTTATAATAGTGTACCTAAATATAAGTATCTGTATCTAAATTTCCCTCCCCAATAATGTTCTATTAAAGTCATACTCATTAAAACAGCGTTTTATTGTAATACATAATTATAAAATTCAGTTTCACCTAATTAATAAAAATATGTAACAATAACATTACATAGGTGTTAAAAACTATCGAAATCTAAGTAACGAGAGCATGTTGGTCGTTCCATATCTAAATTATATAAAATGCATTTTTCAATTTCACTAATCAACGTCACCGCGAAAATTTCTTCTTCTTTGGGCACTTTAAAAATTAATTTATTTTGAAAGCAATATTTACAGTTACCAATGTACAGATATTAACTAAATTAAGTATTTCTATTCATAAAAATATTTATTATTGCGTATAAACTCTTAAAAAACCACAATATATTGATACCGCGAGGCTACCTTCCGTCTAAAATAATGATCGCTTGATACCATTCTCCTCTTCAGTTAAAAATCTTGGTCTCCATATTGATATTACTTTGAGCTGGGGGGTTCATATTTCTGTAACATGTCGTAAAGTCTCTGGTACTTTACAGTCTCTTTATCGCTTAAAAAATTTGCTTCCATTTAAGACTAAAATTATGCTCGTAGTCACTTATACTACCGATTATTGATTATGCAGACGTGTGTTACCCCGATTTAAACCAAAACCTTCTTAACAAGCTAGAGCGCCTTCTCAACAATCGCATCAGATACATTATCAGTTTTCGTAAATATGATCATATCTCACTCTATCGGTTTCGGCTTAAGTGGCTCAGTATTAAACAGAGGCGTGACTCTAGAATTTTGCTTGTTCTCTTCTCTATATTAAATGAGCCATCCACTCCTTCTTATCTCAAGGAAAAGTTTAAGTATATTTCATCAACGCATGATAGAACTCTGCGTTCCTCGTTTAATTATAAAATAAGTATCC
>JAGSMP010001851.1:0-38337 GCA_029286625.1 Parnassius orleans
ACCTTCCGTCTAAAATAATGATCGCTTGATACCATTCTCCTCTTCAGTTAAAAATCTTGGTCTCCATATTGATAGTACTCTGAGCTGGGGGGTTCATATCTCCGAAACATGTCGTAAAGTCTTTGGTACTTTAGAGTCTCTTTATCGCTTAAAAAATTTGCTGTCCTATAAGACTAAAATTATGCTCGTAGTCACTTATACTACCGATTATTGATTATGCAGACGTGTGTTACCCCGATTTAAACCAAAACCTTCTTAACAAGCTAGAGCGCCTTCTCAACAATTGCATCAGATACATTATCAGTTTTTGTAAATATAATCATATCTCACTCTATCGCTTTCGGCTTAAGTGGCTCAGTATTAAACAGAGGCGTGACTCTAGAATTTTGCTTGTTCTCTTCTCTATATTAAATGAGCCATCCACTCCTTCTTATCTCAAGGAAAAGTTTAAGTATATTTCATCAACGCATGATAGAACTCTGCGTTCCTCGTTTAATTATAAAATAAGTATCCCACTACATTTCACCAATTTTGTTGGTAAATCCTTCACCATTCAGGCTGCACCGCTCTGGAACTCCTTGCCTGAAGACGTTAGAAAAATGTCTAATAAGATTGCATGTACGTATACACTTTATGAAGATAACAGATGGTAGTTAGTATGGTCAATTTGGTTACCTTTGTCGTTATTTTATTTGTAGGTTCATGTTATATATCCATTTGTACCTCATATATATTATATACAGTATGGAATCCACATATACGCAATAAATGAAATCACAAGTAATACTAGTCCATAGAAGTGTAGTAAAATTAAATATTAAATTAAAAAGCTTAAATTAAGAAAGTGAAATTTTCAAACAAAATAAATATTAAAATAAATTCAGTAAAAGTAAATACTCTGTTTAGACTACGTACCTTAACCCCTTGGAAGAGTGGCAACGTTGCTTGCGGGCAGCACGGCGGTTGGCGGCCGGCAGGGTTATTGTCAGCACGGCCTTTGATTCGTTTGACAATGTGCGACGAAATAAAAACTTACTAAACTGTTAAGGTATTTTACCGCCACCTCACATGATAATAGAACTGAACGAAATAAATATTATTGCATATTACTTGCAAAATTTAATGGAACCCTAAATTTTAAAATTTTCTAAAGGTTCGCCACGTTCTTGAATGCATAAGTTACATCGCCGCATAATGTTGTCCTGAAGCCTGCTCAACAAATTTCGTTCAGGATCCAGAGCCAGGGCTTTTAATTTGTCAAAGGCAGCATCAATACGATTGCGCAGTTCATCTTCGGTTTCGGAGATCTTTGAGTACACTTCATTTTTAATAAAGCCCCATAAAAGAAGTATAGAGGAGTGAGGTACTTCAATAGAGATACTTTAGTAAGTTCATTATAACTATAGGGGTACTGGAAGTTCTAACGCTTACGCAACAGGTCCGATACTTTAGAGTCTCTACCTCAATATACCGCACCGGTTGGTGTTATTTGATCGTAAAGGAGTCAATCGTTTTTGGGCCCACTAGAAATTTTCGCGACCCTCAATATTATATACAAAAAAAAGATACCAATTTATTATCGTAAATTGCATAAAGATTTTATGAAAATCTAAACGGAATCAAGAAATCTGAAAAATAAAGTTGTTTTGATATTTGTGTTCATGTCATTGGTTCAGATAACGTAATATAAAAAAAAAATTGTAGTAGATATGTGCCTACTCGGAAAAACTCGACTCGAGTTAATTTGTGTTGAAATTCACGTAACTCGAATAGTACTCGAGTTACGCAACTCGAATTGGCGGAACGAATCTGTGTCAGTTTGTTACAAATTATTTTTATATTTGTTCTTACATCCATGATAATTATTATTACTTAACTTAATAGGTAGTTATATATTATCGGTTTGCGTATAGACAATCTTCATAAAATAATATCACTCTAACTTTATGACGTAGCGTAAAGTTAATGTTATTAACTTAATCAGCTTATTGATATTACATAATATATCAATAAATTGCTCGAATTAGTAAGTCGAGTTCACTACTAAATTGTAGACAGACACTGTATTGACCGTAAGATAAAGATGCGACTCGAGTAGAATTTTGTGACTCGAGTACTCGGGTTTGTACTCAGTATTATTTATTTATTTGTAGTATTTCCATGTTTTTTATTTACTACAGACATGTGTAGTATTTCAAAATCTATAAACTGCTTTTCGCATATTTTTGTTTTGTTGTTGCATTGTTATCATTCATACTTTAAACAAACAAGTACATTTAAATCACCTTTCATGTTATGCACTACTTTTGCGAAGTAACAAAATAAACAACAATGATTGCACAATCATGATATAATAAATCAAACTAAGTTCATATTTGACTACAACATGCCAGGTGCAAGTTTGAATTTGGATGTAACCAGTGACGTCACCCGCGGCGGCTTATACTACAAGTGAATTAGTGAACTGACATCTATCTAGCGCTCTCCGAATTTACGTTGCGGTGCGACGAGTTGACTCAGTAACTCGAGTGCAATCGGACTCGAGTAAAATTATTTTCACTCGACTACTGAGTTACACAAATTCACTCGATTGAATCTAATGAAAACAGAGTTCGAGTTGCATCACTACTGTAAGAATAATGGTTCGTGGTTAATGGTTATTTTAAAATAATTTTTGGTAGCAAAATTAGTAAATAGCAAAAAGTTTATACTTGTATGTTTACAAGACAATAAAATAAATATCGTCTCATCGATGCACAAGTGTTTAACATAATATGGATTTTAGACTTTATTTCCTTTTTATTTATTTTTGTGGTCGCATGGTAAAATTATCAATGATATTCGAAATTGGAAAATGAAAATTGATGAGTTTAGTTAATTAATATAAGAGTATGTACTTATGTAATACGATAGTTTACTTTTACACCTAGAATTTTTATAATGAATTACCTAAAACAAGTGACAAACACAGGTCTTAGAACCTTATTAGTGACTTAAAAGTGAAAAAGTATTAAAGTTTTATGTTATTAGTAAAATCAAAATTAAATAATATATAGAGTAAATACACAAAAGAAGTTTTTGTGTATGTTAAAAGAAAATTAGCCCCAATGGGTCGAGGAATTTAAGAAAGCTTCTCTATTTGATGTAGCTTCATCGGCTTTGAAGAGCGATTCATTTAACTGAATTTGGATATAAATACCTTATGTATTCAGCAACTTGCTCCATAAACTTGACAATACCAAATGGCATCAAACATGGATCCTGAATTTATGCCAGTTAGAGTTTAGTTAATTAATATAAGAGTATGTATGTAATACAAGACTTTTACACCTTAAATTTTGAAAAATCTATAAGATATATTATTTATAATGAATTACCTAAAACAATGACAAACACAGGTCTTAGAACCTTATTAGTGAGTTAAAGTGACAAAGTATTAAAGTTTTATGTTAGTATTACTAAAATCTAAATTAAATAATATATAGAGTAAATACACAAAATAAGTTTTGTGTATGTTAAAAGAAATTACAATGTATGGGTAAGGAGCTCTATTTGATGTAGCTTCATCGGCTTTGAAGAGCGATTCATTTAACTGAATTTGGATATAAATACCTATGTATTCAGCAAGTTGCTCCATAAACTTGATAATACCAAATGGCATCAAACATGGATCCTGAATTTATGCCAGTCATAGTAGATAGATAGTACATATATTTATGTGTAAATAAGTAGGTTTTACTTGTACTAGAAGCAAATATACAGTTTGCATAAGTATCGTTACTTAGTTGCCATTTTTACTTGTGTAATGGTTATATCCTTGTTGATCAGATGCTTCATTATGCTTACACTGCTGCGTTGTTAACTATGCAGAAAGTAAAAGTACCTATAAATGCTGAATGTACCTGCATCTTTTTTTTATGCTATTAATTATTTTGCTGTTGTATTCTATTCTATATACACTATTCTAACTCATAATACTAATAGAAAATAGCTTTTAGTTTAGGCTCAGAAGGGCTAGAACCCAGAGCCGTAAAGCCAGATTAAAATTTTAGGTTATTGTGATATTCATATTTTAATTTCTCAGTATTCCCGTTAGATGCGATAAAACTAATATTAATTTTGTAATCTATAGATTATAAGGAATAAATCGACATACATTTCATTAAATGTCCCTAAAATTTGTAGTGGGCCCATTCTCCATACAAAAAGAAATTGTCTCCTTTAATTCCCGAATGTTATGTCGTGAAGTTAATAAGCAGCCATTTAATTGATTGTAGATACATATTATATATTTATTTCTTTTTTTAATTTGTATGGTTTTTATTAAAACGCCATAATTAGAAAAGGCAAGGTTGATTGAAAACGCTGATTTTACATATTATAATCCACTCACAACCTGCGCGCAGGGTGTCTGTCAAAAGTTTCATGACGTCACGTGTAGACTGAAGCGTTGTTAGCTCTACAGTGGGCTGAGGTAAGTTGAAGTTCTAAGATCGATTACGCTAATAGAAAATTACAAAAATAAATGAAATCAATCTTCAGTCACGTGCCTATCACGTGACTTCATGTTAAGATTCGTCACGCCCATTCGTTTTAATAGATTTCAGTTAGAGTTATCGATTATAAAATGTCACCTTGGCTAACTCCTTTCAGAATACGAGCTAGTCACGGTCTACGGTATTGGGAGGTCATCGGCAAATCTCCTGCGGCTTATATATAGAAAATAAGCATAAATAAATCATTGATAAAAGTAAATATTAATTTCATCACTAGTTAAATTCCAACAATTTTGAATTGATTTCTTAAGTGTGATGGACATGTATGACTGATAACCCGTACCAACCGCATAGTTACATACAACATAGAATAGAAAAATAAATATGTTGTATGTTAATTGGTTTTTAGCTTTTGATATAAAGCTTCGTGAAAAAAAAGGAGTCAGTCGTTTTTGGGCCCACTAGTAATTTTAACGGCCCTTAATGGTATTACATAGAAAAAAAAGTTACCAATTTATTATAATAAATGGCCTATGTATTTTATGAATATCTAAACGGAATCAAGAAATCTAAAAATAATGAGTGGTTTTGATATTCCGTGTTCTGGTTAATGTAATATGGGAAAAAATGCGTATAATAAATCATTTTTGCAGTTTCTATTAAAAGAAAAATGTTTTTTTACAAAGATAACTTATTATATACGTATTATATTTATACTTATTCGTATATTATATATTTATTACTAAAAAGGGATACCACTGAGATTTTTATCCTATTTCTAAAAGTGTTAGCTTATATCATATAACATGGTTCAAAGACACCGTGGAACGAAACGCTATTTTGTCATTGACTTCCGTGCTGGGTAATAACCGACGGCCATATTATAATAATATAAGCATCATATCTATGTCTGTGCCGGCGGCCGGGTATTACTTTACGGCATTGACATTCGTCACGCTGATGTTTTTTGTACTTATTGCATCTGGAAGATCAGCATACACTGAAAACAATTAAATAATATTTGTGGATTTCAACGCACTGTGCGAAGACAATAACTAGCCGAGACAGGAGCAGATGTGCGCCAACTTTTATATTTGTGGATTTTTCAAGAGGTGAGTATCTTATCTTATGGAATGCGAAGAATTCAACTGTACAAAACCTACAATTGATTTAAAGTTTCAAACTTTTTTAAACTCTTATTTTTGTCACTCTAGAAATTCTAGTCCAAAAATATAATACTACGGAAACGAAAACTACTAATTTTCGTTTATAATGTATTACATTTTTTATTTTTACTGAATATTGAGATATGGTACGATTTTTTAGAAATAATAATAAACGACCCACACCCACAGACACTTAACGATCTATACATGTTTTAGTACTTAATTATTTTAAGTTTGTAAAAATACTAATAAATATCCCTTCATATTACTAACAAATTAATATGTCAATGTCTAATCAATGCAACAAGTGTTGGATTATATTATACAGGTTAGCCAAATATTCCACATTATGTATTTAATTCGCCAATGACATTCGAAAATGAAAACTGACGAGTTTAATTAAAAGTATATGTGAGTGTATAATACAAGTTTACTTTTGCTCCTAGAATTTTGGAAAATCTATAATTTATGTTGAATTACCTAAAACAAATAACAAACACAATTCTTATTAGTATGTTAAAAGGTTAAAAGTGTCAAAGTATTGAAGTGTTATGTTATTTGTAAAATCTAATTTAATTAATAGATAAAATAAACTCACACAAAATATACACAAATCTATGTTAAAAGTGTCTGTCAGAGTAACTATATCCACAACCGTTACATCCTATCAAAAGCCCATTGCTGAACATAGACCTTCCCTCAGATTTCCTCACAGGAGGATACTTGCTATAGTTGCCATGCTTAGTAGACAAGTCAGCAACCACAGTTTTTTTATTGGTAGTTGTTAATAGGAAGACGTTGCTTATAATATTTATAGATATAGATAACATAAAAATAAATGGATGTTATTAGGGAATACATATTAGTGTTAATATTTGATTAAATACATCCACTATTTATGTTCATTATATTTAAACTCCATCAGGGAAGCAAGAATTTTGTTTACATTATTTTTATTTTATTTTTTTGATTGTAGGTAATGTACATTCTTTCTGAGTTTAATATTTCTTTACTTCTTTTTTTTTATTTGCATTCCCAATTTTTTCAGTTACACCTACTTGATGCAGTTTGTTATAACTGCCTAAGAATATTGCAAGAAAGTATTGAAACTGCTCATTCCATTAGAAGATTTGTATTCCATGTGGATCTTCAATTTTAAGAGCTCACCACACACGGGCTGTGCCAATTAACTCAGCAGAAAGAGATATTATTTTGCAGTGGATACCATCACACCAGGTACTTACTTTACTTAACAGTCTGTAAGTGATCCCTGCCTGAAATAGGCTTGCCCAGAGGAGTTGGCATAATCGCTTTGGCACACAGATTGATGTTTGTAGTATCATACACCTCACTACAAACAATTTGGCTATTCACCACCAGGTTATCTTTAACTTACAGTCTATCAAAAGTTTACTGCTGAACATAGACCTCCCACAGATTGCCTTATAGGGGAGATATTTGATAACCACAGTTTTTCTTAAGTTGTTATTAGATAGATGCTACTTCTTCCTTACTTACCCCATATATGTATGCCTTTGTACTTAATACACAAGTAATATTTTACCTTTAATGAAATTAGTGTAAATAAAACGTCTAAGAACTTGTACTTAGTCAAATAATGTTATAATTCTAAAATAACTACTTCACTTGTTTACCTTCTGATTTGATGTATTTTTTTCTTTTTACCTTAGTGGAATCTGGTTTACTACAAAAGTATTATGAAGGGTCGTTTCTACATGCTATTTATATATAATATAAGAGGCATTAAGACTGTTTATTAGTAATAAAGATTGAAATAAATAAAATATTAATAAATATTATTATTTAAGTGGTAGACACTGTAAAACTATAGTCTGTTCAGTTAGTTGATGAAAAAAACATTTTCAGATGGATCATTTACAATGAGTCTGCAATCTTGTCGGCCGAGCTTCTACAACTGTGGAGAACACAAATGATAACAAGTATATGGAATTACAATCCATGAATATTGAAGACATCGGTAACATCCCACATCACCCTTATGCCTGTAACTGTAACTCCTGCTATTTCCAGAGCAGCATCAACAATTACTATAATAATATACAGACCTTTTCTGTCAAAAGGTTTAAATTATTTCTTAAGCAAAATTGTTTAGTAAGGGTTTAGGTGTGGCACACACACTTGTATATACTTAGTATTATTGTACCTATCTACACATATATGTATACTTGTAATATTGTACTCTCTACTTAGTATTAAGAATGGCAGTCAGTAGCTAGTTGCCCTTCAACTGTATTGCGCGTTCCTATCCTATAAAATAAATATGTTGTAAAAATATCTCTATCTTAATTATGGTCACCGTAGGGACCCTTAGGTCAGCTCCTAAACTGGTGACCTCGACGTGATATTAACACACAGTAGTTTTGCGTGTGTTGGATTGGACGGACAATTTATATTAGTAACATGAGTGTGCCGCTTCCGCCACCGCCGCAGAATCGTCTTCCGACACAGGTGCCAGCCGTGCTCACCGTGTCCGACTCAGGACTTGGACAATCAGCAGCAGTCGCAGATAACGTCATGGAGGCTGTGCGGCCTTCCTATGCCGCCGCCACTACCTACGCCGCGCCAGCTCAGCATCTACTGCTGCCGGCTTGGCCCTGTTAAGGGCTGAGGTGGCTAAAATAAAGGCTACCGTGGACCAGATCGACCAGCGGAGGTCGCGGTCTCGCGCCCTGATCGCAACCGTCATCGTTCGCAGTCACGGCGCGCCGTAGCGGTTCCCGCCGGCCCCGGAAGGAGCTACTTGTGCTTCTACCACTACCGGTTCAGAGAAGGCCAATAAGTGTACGGAGCCGTGCGCGTAAACCAAAGCAGCCGGAAAACTGAGCAACGAGGTACAGTCCGAGGATCTTGGTCTGTACCATTTTTCCATTTGATCGTTTGTGTGTCAGATAGTAACTCTGGGCTTAGATTTTAGTCGACACGGGTGCCAATGTGTCTGTTTTACCAGCCGTGAGAAAAATCGTGCAAAACAGTGCAGTGAATATAAATTATACGCAGCTAACAGTAGTGAAATCGCAACTTACGGTACCAAGACACTAGTGTTAAACTTAAACTTACGTCGACCTTATCGTTGGGAATTCGTGGTAGCAGATGTCAAACAACCAATTTGGGCGCAGATTTTTAGCGTATCACAGGTTATTAGTTGATTTAAACGCGTAAGTTAATAGATAAAACCACAGAATTGAATGTTTCGGCATCTGTTGTCAATGTATCTCAACCTAGTATTAAAACTATTGATTTGAATCATCCGTATCAGGTTTATTGTTAAAGTACCCGGACATTACTAAACCGGCGTCATTCCGAGAAACCGCGAAACACGATGTCGTCCACCATATCGAGACCTCTGGTCCGCCCGTGCGCAAAGCACGCCCGTTGCCACCGACAGGTATAAAAGGTTAAAGAAGAATTTCGCATCATGCAGGAACTGGGCATCTGTCGTCCTTCGAAGAGCGCGTGGGCTAGTCCACTCCATGTAGTTCCTAAAAGAATGGAATATAAGACCTTCAGGGGACTATCGCCAGCTGAATGCGATAACAAACCCGACAGATACCCGATTCCTCGCTTGAATGACTTTACTTTTATTCTCCCGGATAAAAGATATCTTCAAAATTAGACATCAATAGAAGTTATCATTTTATACCTGTCGCGCCAGGTGACGTGGAAAACTGCTATCATAACAACATTCAGGCTTTTCGGGTTTCCCCGAATGACCTTCAGTTTACGGGGAGCAGCGCAAACCTTCCAGCGCTTTATGAATTCCATTTACAAGGGCTTTATTTTGTCTTTTGTTATTTAGACGATTTACTTATCGCTAGTGACAACGAAGTTCAACACAGAACAACATTTAGAAATAATTTTCAAAAGTTTAATGAATATGGAATTTCAATTAATTTGGCAAAATGTCGTTTCGGACAAACTAAACTAGAATTTTTGGGACACGAAATCAGTACCGATGGTGTCAGGCCGTTACAAGATAAGGTTCAGGCAATTGTGGAATTTCCGAAGCCGAAAACTGTTTCAGAGCTAAGACGTTTTCTCAGCATGGTCAATTTTATCGAGCTCATCTCCCCAATGCTATTTTATATCTAACAGAATTAAATAAATATCTTAAAAGCTCAAAGAAAATGATAAAACTCCATCGTCTGGAATGATAGTGCGAACGAAGCATTTACGCAATGTAAGGCAGGTCTCACACAGGCCGCTACATTGACGTACCCTGGATTCACGCACTCGCTATAATGACTGACGCATCTAATACATGCGTGGGAGCAGTTTTGCAACAAAAAGAAGGAGATAGCTGGAAACCATTGGGTTATTTCTCAAAAAAATTGACCACCACCCAACAGCGATATAGCACATACGATCGCGAGTTGCTCGCTATATACTTAGCTATAAAACATTTTCGGAAATTATTTGAAGGTCAAAAATAACCGTGTATACGGACCATAAACCTTCCTTTTGCATTCCAAAGGTAGGACGCGATGAAAGCGAAAAGCCTCGGAGAACGAGACATTTAGCTTTCATGCGAGTTCACTAAATATAAAACATATAACCGGTAAGAATAACATTGTAGCCGACACCTTATCACGCGTCGAAGCCGTGATTATGCCAACTGCGTTGAATTTCGATGACATTGCAAACGAACAGCGTAGCGATAGTTATATTACGAATGTTATGTCTGGTTTAAATACCGATAATATTTTGTTAAAGGAGCTGGTTATACCTATGTTAAACAAGCCTATTTTTGTGAGAGATGTCTACATATAGCTCGTCCGTACCTACCGGAAAAGTTTCGACGCCTATTTTGATAGTTTGCATAATTTGAGCCATCCTGGAATTCGGTCTACACAGATGTTAGCTAAAAAGTATTTCTGGCCAGTATGAATCGTGATGTTTCTTTATGGGCAAAACGTGCATACAATGTCAACGTTCTAAAGTTAACAGACATACGGTATCGAATTTGACTAAGTTTCCGGAAGCAGATCGATTTGAGCATGTGCATATCGATATCGTTGGCCTCTTGAGATTTCACCAGATGGTTATAGATACTTACTCACGATAATCGATAGGAGGACTAGGTGGGCCGAAGCTTTCCGTTACGCAACATTACGGCAGAAACTGTTGCCAAACATTTATATGAGGGTTGGATTTGTCGTTACGGTTGCCCGATGAAGTTAACTAGCGACCAAGGTCGCCAGTTTGAGAGTAGTCCTTTTAACCAGCTGTTAAAAACGTTGGGGGTTAATAGAATTCGAACTACTCCTTATCACCCACAAAGCAATGGCGCAGTCGAACGTTGGCATCGTTCTTTAAAGACAGCACTTTCGGCTCGCCTGTCACATGGGTCTTGGGTGGAAGAGCTACCCACGGTATTACTGGGGCTTCGCGCGGCCGGCCGCAGCGACTCAGGGGTTAGCGCCGCCGAGTTAACTTTCGGACGAAACTTATGTCTACCAGGAGACTTTTGATAGCTCTTCGAACAACCGTAACGTCAACGACTATTGTTTAGTAGATAAGATTAGAGATACTATTCGTAGTTATAAGCCTACATCTGACGATTCACGTAACTGTAAAAGTTTTTTTGTGCACAAAGACTTACGTAACTGTGAATATGTCTTTGTTCGGGACGATTCAATACGTAAACCTTTGAAACCACCCTACGACGGTCCATATCGCGTGATAAAAAGGGCTTCAAAGGTTTACCTAATTCAATTACCCGATAGGCAAGTACATATTTCTATTGACAGATTAAAGCCTGCATATGTGTTAAAGGAATGCGATGGTAACATAGCAACGCCACACAGCAGTAACGCTGACAACGCAGCGGATGTGGTGCCTGCGCAGGTACGGTTCGCGTTACCGCCGCCCACGCCGGTGACGTCGTCGTCGCCCGGCCCTAGCAACCCGATAACCGTGAAAACAACGCGGAGTGGTCGCATTGTTAAGTTACCTTCACGATTTAATATAAGTTAGTTTTAACATAAAATATATGTTATACAATTACATGTTTAGATAATAATCAGGTTAGTTACTATGGATGTGAAAGTATTATTTGCATTGTCAGGTGCAGAATATTTTCATTCAGAATATTCAAGTTACATTATTTAAGTTGAATGTAATTTTAGATGTATTGTGTTTTGTATTTTGCGTGTACTGCAGTTTCATTTAGGTTTAGGTAATTAGTTTAGTAATAATGAATTTCGTTTCATTTGAAATATTTCCTTTGCATAAGCATTAGTGCGAAAGGTTTTGATTTTGCTATGGGTAATTATCAAGAAAAACCAGTTATTGTTTCCCAGGCTCAGAATACTGTAGAGAATAAAGTGGATAATTTTCAAATATGGTTATATGTGATAGCCAGTTTTATGGGAGCAATAATCTTGTATACCATTTGGGTGAAGTTTAATAAGAGGTTCAAAAGCTGGCTTCGCCACCAAGTGTTCATGGCCAGCGTTCCGATGACGGGCCAGAATATGGGTCAGATGATAGGCGCCTCTAGCACCAGTCTGCAGCACGCACTGCGCCTGCCGCGGCGGCCGCCCTTCTGCGGGGTCTCGATACAGCCCTGCTCCTCAGCGCATTAAAAGTTTTGTATAGTTATAAGTTTTTGTATTCATTTTTTATTCTTTTATTATATTCTTTTTATATTTTTTGTATTCTTTTTATAAGGAAGATAGGTGTGCACACACACTTGTATATACTTAGCATTATTGTACCTATCTACCACATATATGTATACTTAGTAATATTGTACCTCCTACTTAGTATTAAGAATGGCAGTCAGTAGCTAGTTGCCCATCAACTGTATTGCGTTCCTATCCTATAAAATAAATATGTTGTAAAATATCTCTATCTTAATTATGGTCACCGTAGGGACCCTTATGGAGTCAGCCTAAAGGTTATTATACTACTAGAGAGCACAGACTGATAATAACCCTGGGAATGAGGTGATCGCTACCATGCTGTTTCTAAATGTTTTCAAAACAATTGTATAAAATATTATATTGTAAAATGTGCTTTTTTTAAAGAAAAGTCTCACTGGGTTTCTTGCTGGTTCTTCCCTGGACAGAGGTTTTTTTGAACCAGTGGTAAAAGTAAAAATGACTTTTAATAAGTATTATGTATTGTAATCTATATTGAATAAAATGATTCTATTCTATCCTGTGGCTAGTTATGAGCGTGCTGCTTCTACTTCCCGTCACTGTATTTTTAAGTTATGTAATCATTTATCTAGATTCTTAATTTTTTTTTTTTTTTTTATAGGATATGATGACAAACGATCACACAGTCCACCTGATGGTAAGTGGTTGCTGTGACCCATAGACATCTACATTTATCCTCAATAAAGAATCAAAATGCAGAAGCGTCGTCACCCGTGAGGACTAAGATGGAATGCCTCTTTCCAGTAAAATGGGTCTCCGGTTCTCTACACTCACCATACGAAACACAGCAGTGTCAAGCTGCCATTTTACGCTGGTATTCTGTGAGAGCGTGGTCCTTCCCGGTCGAGCTGATTATTCGTGCTACAACTATACTACTAATATAGCTGCAGCATGGCTCTACCACGTAAAAAGTAATTAATACCTAAACTAAAAGAACTACTAACCTAAAAGAGAGATTGCTGATTGATAACTCATTTTATGTGCCACTGTGTGCTCGTATTTGTGAATACCACTTAAATGAACCTCACAATGATTGGAATAATTTATACACAAGTAGTAATGATGCATATATATATAGTAATATAAATATGCATCATTACTATATAGTAGTTTTTGACACAGTTGCTACGCTTGTGGCAACCAAAGCTTTTTGTGGTATTCTATAGGAGATGTTGCTGTTTATCTCCTGGTAGCTTTATTTTACTCTGTTACGACTTTACGACACCATACGGGGCGAAACGTGATGGCAGTTGACGGAAGGCTATACAATATTTTACATTAATATTTAATTTAGGGAAGACCTATGTTCAGCAGTGAATTGTTGTAATGATGACAAATAATAATCAATAAAACTTGTAATTATTGTTGCTTACTTGACCTGTTTCTACTATGTGCCTTATTATAAATAAAGCGCCTAATTTATAAATAAACGCCGAGCAAGTTGAATAGATGCTCTGATACCTGTTCGTATCTCTTTCAATTGACAATCTCCTTTTGTTTTTTTTTATAGAATAAGTGTGACAAACGAGCGCACGGTCCACTTGATGGTAGGTAGATGCTGTGACTCATAGACATGTACATTTATCCTCGTTTAAGAATCAAAATGCAGATGCATTGTCACCCCTGAGGACTAAGATGGAGTGCTTCGTTTCCAGTAAAAAAGGACTCCGGTTCTCTACACTTACCATACGAAACACAGGAGCATTAAGCTACTATTTTACGCTGGTAGCGTTTTCCGTGAGAGCGTGTCTTACCCCGGTCGAGCCATATCCGTACACAACTAGTTTAAAATTTCTTCATCATTACAGCCCTACACAAGTCCACTGCTGACCATAGGCCTCCCCCAAGGAATTATACAAAACACGGTCCTGAGCCACCTGCATCCATCGACTTTTTGAATGTCTTACCAGGTCGTCACTCCATCTAGAGGGTAGCCGCCCCACACTGAGCTTACCGGTACGAGACTGCTACTCGAGAATTTTACATTTTAGCTTCAATTGTGGTTGGACGTAAACATGCTAATCAATCAACACATATTAAAAGAATGTCCTGGCACTGCACCTCGCGGCCTGTGATACTTATAATAGACTGCTTTAAGAATATGATGATTTTACAATAATAAACAATAAAAATACAGTGACAATACAGAGTTTTTTTTATCCTAACACGACCAGTTCAAAACACCTTACGTGCTATTTATTTTCTCAATCGCTGTAGAGGTAAAACTCGCAAAACACCCCTTAAAAGTTCACTGTTGGACGCACACATGCACCTAAAACCGTGTTACTGGTTGCAAATGATATTAGATAAATAAGTACATGTGTGCTTGTTTTTAGAATTAGTTGAGCATAGTTTTGGCTTACTTTTTGCTTCACTTGAATACATTTGTAATGTATTCTGTGCTTAGTATTCAATACACCACAATAAATAATAAATACAGTTAAGAATCAATACATCACCGCGTCTGTTTATTGGTACTGTTTACTCCGGTACTACTAAAAAAAAATCCATCCACCAAGTAGTACTTAAGAATTCGAAGAACCTACAACTTTTTTACACTTTTTACTATTCACAGTGCACTATTATAACATAGGATATCAATAAAAAACTATTAGACAGTCGCCCGTATGGGATTTTAGGTTATAATGAGATTGCCGTTTGATTGTTATTTTCTCAGTATTCCCTTTATATATGGTACAACTAATATTACTATAGTAATCTAGAGATTATAAGGAATAAATCTACATACATTTCATTACGAGTCATCACAGTTTTTGGTGGGCCCATTCTCCATACAAAAAGAAACTGTCTCCTTTATGGTTCTTATTACGTGGTTCTCCTCTTTTTAACCATGTAGTCACATAAGATAATGGCGGTGTAAGATAATGCACTACCTAGTTTTGACTTTAACATTTAATTTGAAGTCGATGTTCTCCTGATCTTTTTCTTAATACGGCCCCAACAAGGTATCCTAATCATAAAGGAAAATAACACAAAATTGCAACTGTCTATACCTGTATTTATTATTCTGTTTTATAAAAAACTAGATGTGCCCGGTTTGTGACGTAATACCGTTTTTGTCAGAAGCGTTCGCGGGCAAACGCACAACAAAGTTTAATATCAACGTGGTAAAGCCGCACTGCTATTATATAATGATTGTAGTACGAATGGGTCAGCTCAACCGGGGTAGGACCACGCTCTCACAGAATACCAGCGTAAAATAGCAGCTTTATGCTGGTGTGTTTTGTATGGTGAGTCTAGAGAACCGGAGACCCTTTTTGCTGGAAACGAGGCATTCCATCTCAGTCCTCAAAGGTGACAACGCATCTGCATTTTGATTCTTAATTGAGGATAGATGTGGATGGTCCTCAGCATCCACTAACCATCGGGTGAATTTTGTGCTCGTTTGTCACCATTATTCTATAAAATAATATGCTACACACGCTAAAGTTTAATATGAAAGCTTAGCTGCTCACTGATTAGCTTGCATTGGTCTTTGAGCTAGAAAAGAACCAGCACTCTTATCATATATTATTGGGTGAAGGCCTTCTCACAAGGTGCCTATTTGTCTCTGTGTTGTGCTATGTGGCCTCAACTTGAGCAAGATATTCTTTTCATCACGTCTTCCCATCGTTTCAGAGGTCTCCCTCTGCCTCGTGTTCCTTATAGGCCACCCACAGGATTGCCTTTACAGTCCATCTTTGGTCTGGAAGCGTCGCTAAATGACCTACCAATTTCCATTTTAGTTTTATTGCCTCGCTTAATTCATTTGTTGCTTTTTTATTTTTGTATGTCTCATTTTTATATTTTCTTTTGGGCTTGATTTTGTGTTTTGCTTTGGCCGTAAATTTCCATATCTTGCATCCGTATGTCAAACCTGGTAGAAGGCTAAAGTTCATAATCCTAGTTTTCATACTAATGCATAAAAGTTATTATAAAAAAAATCATTTAGACTCTAGTATTAATAAAACTAAATGTATTAAATTTACAACAAAAAATGTTAAAAATCTGAATACCAATGTGTTTTCAAATGGGGAAGAACTGAGCCCTGTTGAATCCTCTATTTTTCTTGGCATCACTCTCGACGGAAAGCTTCAGTGGGGCCCCCATATATCCAAACTAGCAAGCAGACTAAGCTCTGCAGCTTATGCTGTAAAAAAGATTAGAGATCTCAGTAGTGTCGAGTCAGCTAGATTAGTTTATTTCAGTTATTTTCATTGCATAATGTGTTATGGGATTTTGCTATGGGAATGCGGCTGATTTAGAAACTATTTTGTTTTGAAGAGAGCCATAAGAGATATTTACAACCTTAACCGAGAGAGTTTCTTAGAAAATTTTAAAGAAATAAATATATTAACTTTCTCAGTATATTTACAAAAATTTTATGTATGTTCACAAAAACAAAGGTAGTTTAGTAAAAAAAGTTATATACACTCTGTAAACACTAGGAACAAACACAAGCTAGTGATACCAGTTTTTCGACTCCACAGAGTCAGTTATTTATTCTTGGGGCAATGTATACGCTATTACAACAAAGTCACAGAAAATATAAGGACTATATCGTCTGCAAATCGAAGGTGAGTCATGTACTCGCCGTTGATGTTAATTCCGTATCTTCTCCAGTCCAGTAGCTTGAAAACGTCTTCCAATGCAGCGGTCAAGAGTTTCGGGGATATAACGTCACCATTTCTTACACCTTTATGCAGTTGGATAGGTTTCGTACTCTGGTTCTGTACTCGGACAGCCATCGTAGCTCTACTGTACAAACACTTCAGCACTTCAATATACCGACAGTCAACTTGGCACCGCTGAAGGGACTGCAGCACCGCCCAAATTTCGACGGAATCAAAGGCTTTCATGGTCCACATACGCTGTAGTGGCAATTGTACCTCCTCCGACTTCTGTACAATTTGCCGAAGGTATAGTGAAGGTGTGTATGTAGTCTATGGTGCTAAAGCCTTCCGGCCGGCTGTTCGGGAGGCTGGCAGTCGTTGAGTCTGCATGCAAGACAATTTGTAATGACTCTAAAATAGCACGTAGACGCGCACAGAAGGGAAATCGGTCTGTGGTTCTTCAAGAGCGTTGGCACTTTCTTGAAGAATAAGACCACCGCACTTCTGCTCCACGCCTCCGGTGTAGTACCACCATTGAGAACGGAATTAAAAGCTTCTAAAAGACTTAAGTACCGGTTTTCCACCGTTTTTCGCTTCAGCGGAACCAGGGCTCGAAAGTCTTTGCTAGAGATCTGTCTGCCACCTTCAATTTGCCGACGATATAGTCCTTATGGCAGAATCGCTGGAGGACCTAAGCACATGCCCAATGACCTTAATAGTGCCTCCCAACGGATAGGTCTTAAGATGAACATGGACAAAACAAAGATTACCCTTTGGGTACTGAACCCTAAAAACCAGCTTATTTAAACATTTTATTTAAATTGCATTATATAAAATAAATATGTTAGGTTATGCATATAAATATTCACTATATATACTGAAACAGAAATAGAAACAGAAACTTTTTTATTCAATATAGATTATAAATAATACTTATTGAAAGTCACTCTTTTGTTTAATTAACACTGGTTTGAAAAAAAACCTCTGTCCTTGGAAGAACCAGCAAGAAACACAGCGGGACTTTTTTTTTTAAATAACAGTTACAATCATGTATGTTACACAATTAACAACACAAAACAAATTAGAAATAGCTTGGTAGCGAACACCTCATTCCCAGGGGTTATTATCATCCATAAATTCCGTAATATTATAATGACCCTTTTTATACAACCTATGTTTAATAAAGGTTTTGAATTTTGATCAGGTTGAATTTTGTATATTTTCTGGGATTTTATAAATAAATTATTAAAGCCCCAAGAATAAATTATTACTATGACTTTTATGACTCGGTGGTGTCGAGTAACTGGTACTACTAGCTTGTGTTTGTTCCTAGTATTTACAGAATGAATATCACTTATTTTTGTATAACTACTTTTATTTTTGTGTACGTACATTACATTTTCATAAATGTATTGAGAGGCCAAAGTTAATATATTAATTTCCTTAAATTTTTGTCGGAGCGGCTCTTTAGGTTTTAAATCATAGATTGCTCTTATTGCCTTCTTTTGTAAAACAAATATAATTTCAATGTCAGTCGCGTGTCCCCATAGAAAATTACGATAAGACATTATGCTATGGAAATATCTAAAGTAAACAAGTCTAGCTGTTTTCACATGGTAAGATTTCTAATCTTTTTACAGCATATGCTGCAGAACTAAGTCTGCTTGCTAACTTTAATATATGGGGCTTCATTGAAGCTTCGCGTCTAGTGTTATTCAAGAAAAATGGTGGCACATGGTCTTAAATTATATTTGGATAGGTAATACCTATCTCTAGTATAAAATTTCTTAATGAAATTATTTACGTCTATTAAATTAATTATATTATTATAATTATAACAATTAGATGTCAAGTTTAAATTGTTATTAAATGAAATTATTCATTAATAAATTTAAATTGTATCTTATTTTATTTTCCTGTGTAACTCTGTATGTAAGGCAATATAAAGAACATAATTTTATGTACATTTAAAGTATTTAGATAATCAATATATTTTAATAATTGAGTTTTGTTTACATTGCCTCTTCTCCCAACAAGATAATTAATGTGCTATTAATATAAATTAATAATTATTAATGTGCTATTAATTAATTATATGACTAAAGGATGCTCCAGGCATACAACAATTACTATATGTATATTATTTTATATACATACAACAATAACCTGATGTCCTTTTAAACAGTTATTTAACATCGTGCCCAAAGTTTTGCCTATGTCATCACAATACATAATATTAGGTCCTTAAATATGAAATTAGCATTTTTTCGTACTGACCACTTTGATCTGAAATATCTCCTCTTTGATTAAGAATTCCAAATTCAAATTTATAAATTCATTTAGCACGAACATTTGAGTTTTGAAAACAGTCATTCATTTGTTTTTTCCTCATTATTTTATTCTTTGGCGTCGCTTATTACCGCACAATGGAAAACATGAAATATCGGTATATTTACGAGTACGAGTTCTACCGTGGCACTAGTGCTGCAGAAACAGCTCGAAGGATTAATGATGTGTACGGCGCTGGTATCGCAAAAGAACGTACGGTACGTTTTTGGTTTCAACGTTTTCGTTCTGGAAATTTCGACCTTCAGAACCAACCCCGTGGACGGCCGGAGACCAAAGTGGAAAATAAGAATTAAAGGCTATTGTGGAAGCGGATCAACACAAATCACTTCAGACATAGCTGCAGGCTTCGGGGTAAGTTATAAAACTGTATTAATCCAGCAAATCGGAAGATAAAAACTTGAACGATGGTTACCTCATGAATTGAGTGAATCGAACTTGCAAACACGCGTCGACTGCTGTTTAACTTTGCTCAACTGACACAACAATGAAGGGATTTTAAATCGAATCATTACTTGTGATGAAAAGTGGATACTGTACAATAATCGGAAGCGTTCGTCGCAATGGCTGAACACTGGAGAACCAGCCAAATCCTGCCCTAAACAAAAATTCAGTTAGAAAATGTTACTTGTGAGTGTTTGGTGGACTAGCGCCGGTGTCGTTCACTACAGCTTTCTAAAATCTGGACAAACGATTATCTATTGTCAGCAACTGCAAACCATAAAGGAAGAAATGGCTGCTAAACAACCGAGATTGGTCAATTGCTCTAGGCCACTGCTGCTTCACGACAACGCAAGACACAACACACTGCACAACAAACAACAACTAAGTTAGATGAGCTACAATTGGAATGTCTGCGACATCCACCGTACTCCCCGGACCTTGCTACAACAGATTACGATTTTTTCCGGAATTTGCACAACTTCTTACAAGGAAAAAAATTCAACTCCGATGCGGCAGTCCAAACCGCTTTCAAAGTTTATTGATCCCCATGTTTTTTTTAGTAATGGGATCAATGAACTATCTATGAGATGCAAAGTGCATAGATAACAACGGTGCATACTTTGATTAATTAAATATATTTTACAAAAAAAAATGACTTTATATTCCTCCCGTACAAAACGCCAATTTCATATGTTAGGACCTAATAACTTTATTTTTATTAATATTTAAATCACTTTTTAAGTTATTATTCTTTGTTATAGCACTGTCATAGAGTGTAGTTGAAAATAATGAGTCTTTACTGTTATCATTATTATTTACACATATTGTCCTCGATGAGCCTGGTATGGAACGGTGATACTCACTCTGATGTTTTATTAAGGAGTCAAAGCGCTCGTCATTATACTTACATGACTTTACCAGATCATTCATGGCCAATATGTGTTATTTTATCTCATCCTGAGCCGATGCATATTTATTTGATAATTTGTAGGGAGTTTTAAAGTGATAAAATTGTTGAATTTAGACACTCTATATCAGTCTTATAACAGTTATTCTTATTTTCCACCTCAATTGAATATAATTTAAGTTTATTAATTAATTCTTGATTTTCTTTACATACATTTATATAATTTTTATTAATTTTAATTTTAATTAACTTTTGTAATTTCCTAATATATTTATTAATTTTTATGTATTTCTTTAATTTTCTTCTACTGCAGGTAATCCTTGCTGCTGTTCTTGATGTGACATAATCATCACCAGTCAAATCGATTGTTGTGGAGAGTTGCAATGCTTTAGAAGATTCACATTCTATGAGCTCATTGAACAGACTTTGAGTTTGGGACGCTTTCAAGTTATCTATGTATTGTTTTAATTGCACAATCTGCTCATTAGCCTCTTAACTGTAACTGCAATGCAGCAGTTAATCTGAGGATTCCTCATATTCCTTGCTGCATTCGTCAAACTCATCGACTGTTCTCTGAAGTTGATCCTTTTCTTTAAAACAAAAGTATATTCTTTATGCAACCTAATACATACATAAATGCACATATACCTATATACATATATTAAAACAATTGCATTGAAGTGTTTGTTGCTATTGTATGAGTTTTATTACAATATCATTCAAATCTTTTTTGACGTATCCGTAGCGCAAAGGCTTAGCATTGAGGTGAAGCATTAAGCGCCGCGAGGTCGAATCCCGGTAAGAACAAATATTTGTATAGCCTACAAATCATACTATCAAAATTTTCAAGGATAAATAATTTATTCTTAATCTAGTTTCTTTAATATCAATAGAGTAGTGAGCTAGATAGAGATGAATATAGGGCAGCGGTGATGCTAGCCAAGGGTTTGAATCTCGTACGGAAAAACTAATTTGTATAACGTATAAATAATAATTCCGGATTTAAATATTTGCCCTTGTGCAATTTATGTACGTAAATTGCCTCCACGATACATGATGAAATTCCAGTGAAAATAAAAAGATAAACAGAAAAAGAGAGAAAAGTTTTTTGATATGGAACAAATTGTATTTGGATTACGTATTAATAGGTTTCACATTAATTATATATATTTATATATATTTCAGGACGTATGCGGCGCGACTTGTTCAATTAAAAGCTCGTATTGAAGAATCGATTTGAGATCGAGATCTGCCACTTTGTCCAGTCATATACGGATTCAACCTCAGCTACAAACTTGTATAAATCTTTGTTTTGACATGCTATATATAGGTTTTCTATAAAACTTTAGTGACAAAATGAACTCACGGTCCACCTAAAATGGTGAGTGGTAACTACTCTAGTCCATGGACACCTGCAGACAACTATAACCAAAGGTGGTTACTGATGCGTGTCACCTCTGAGGATTAAGATGGATGACTCTCATCGTGTAATTAGACTCTTCTCTTTCTTTTTTATAAACGTTACCTCCACACTAGATTTTCTCCTGTATCGCGAGGAGCAGTTTACATACATAGATTTCACGGACAAACATCCAGACCCAGAACAATTATTGTAGGCCATACAATACTTGTTCCGTGCGAGATCGAACACGCGGCTTTTAGCGCTGCAACTCATTGCTGAGCCACAGTGCCGGGGTTGGCTGTCATATCCTCCAGACCAGAACACAGCAGTACAAACACTGCTCAAAAGCCACATAGAATATGAAGCAGTCGAGTCAAGATATTCAAAACATTGTAAAGTTGATCTTGCGTGATCATAAACGGATAAGCGCAATATACGGATAATCGCTTTCCAAACTTCGCACACTACCACGTCTGAATTTGGCTTCGACTTTGAATGGTGAAACGTATCAAAAAATGCTTAAGGCCAAATTTATAGAGAACTTTATTCTCTACAACTATATAGAGCAGGTATAGTTGAGAGGATATATTGATGCTAGGCTAGCGCTTGATATAAATTTTACAGTACACGAGCAACTCGGGTTCATCTCGACTAGCACCTATGGTATACTACTATTATTAAAAAACTATTATTATAAAACTATTATTATTATGTACGCGATGAAGGAAAACATCGCACCGCGAGGAAACCTGCATATCTAAGAAATCAAAAAATTTTTAAGACATAATATGATGTCTGCTAAAATGCAGTCGCAACGCAGGCCGTGTCCAATTGTATAAGGGTCGTATTTTAATAACTTAATCTCCTCTTACCGGCAATTGTAAAACAGTGCAGTCGGTGCGGGGCGATGGGGTGACGACCTTGTGAAACGTGCAAAGGATGCGTGTGCCTCGGGACATTGGTTTATGGTAATCTTTAAATGACGATAATGATTCATTTCTTCATTCATGGCCCACTACCCCATATCGTCCAGTAGGTGTCGTAGAGGCGACAAAGGAAACGAACCAGGAGATGGGCAGCAGCGTGTTCCTGGTAACAACTTAAAATTATAAAAAGTTGAGGTTAACCTGTCTGCAAGTTTGGCAACTATGGCAAAATTCCATGAGGCAATCTATGAGGATGCCTATGTTCAGCAGTGGACTTTTGTAGAATGTAATGGATGGCTGGATGAATGATTCATAGATTCATAAAAGTACATGAATTAATTACATGATGTGTCATTCTTCGCATTTCTAGCATTGACTCACATAATATTATGTTGCCCATAGCCCATAGCATCAACATATTGAAAAAAAAATCAGTTTGATTAAGTAACGCAGTATGCAGCGAGATTCGTGCTTCATTGATCTTTCATGATTGCTTATACAAGTTACTCTGCAACTTGTTATTAAGTGTACGCCGCGTCGTCACTATTCAGCGTCGTCTAGACTAATTTCAAGTAAGACTCTAAAATTTACTGATTAAAACGTAGTGAATAATGATTATATACTCTTTGGTATTAAAACATTTATATGCCATATGTCAATTTACAATGCTATGGTATTCCTACCCTAATTAATGGGTGTGTCAGAAGAAGCACTGTAAAATGTGGTTATTAGAGTATAAGGCTGAATTTAAACGACAGGGTGAGAAATTGTTTGATAAAATAAATGATTGCATTTCATATTAAGATACAGAACAAGGAAGTCAAAGCTACGTAATTATTTTCAATAACAATAACATAATCACATAACAAAAGACAGATCAAATACAAATTGTAATCCCACTCCAAGAAGCGCAAGCGATTTGAGACACCTTTGTTTTAATTACTAGAGTACGTATATGGAAACGTTTGATCTATGATCACACAGTGTGATTCACACCTAATTTTAAGATAAATTGTACAAACTGTTATAATATGAATGCAAGTAAAGTAAAATGTACCTTAAAGTAACAGTTTTAAATATTTTTGAATTTATACAGAAATTAAGATAGTTACATCGTGAATAGTTTTATTAGTTTGACATACATCGAAAAATACATTAGCTTTTTTTTTTCATAAATTACTTTTGCTAGAAATATGATGTTTATTTTTTCCTATACACAACATTATTGAAAAATTACTACAACTACTATCAAGTTTATATAACAAAACATTAGTTTATTTAGACATTCAAAAGAACAATTTTAATTTTATGTAGGTTAGCATATAACTTTAAGGTTCGTTGCCTTTAGAGAAGAAAATAAAACTTTTAACAATAGCGAATGTTTAAAACCCTTTTCAAAATTGTATACATTTTATATTAAAAGACTACAGAAAAAAAAACAACGAAATGTAACACAGTGTTATTTTAACTATGAATTTGGTGAAATTAAGTACGTAAAAATGTAATCTTTCATAATATTTCATTAATTTTTTCAGGACATGGTAATAAAAGAATATATAAAAGAATAATAAAAGAATATATTCAGTAATTGTTTTACAATTACTGAATAGAAGTGAACATAAAATCGTCTAGAAAATTGCCTTAATACAAATGCCAATGAAACGCTTACGTAACTTAATTTATAATATTGTATTATGATTTTTCTTTTGAAACTATAATAAAAAATAAAAATAAATCGATAATTTTAAGTATCTAATAATTAATTTCAACTTAAACATATATTTTAATATTTTATATAATAAAACATAAATTAATTACATTTTTTTACCATAGCTATAAAACTTTTAATGAAATCTTAAAAGAAATGACAAAAATACGCTGATTCTATGATACCTCAAATTTTCTTCTTTGTTCTTTTGGGTCAATTTTCATATTCTTCTGGACGAAGCTTGCAGAGTGAAACCGCTTCTTTCCTTTTTAAATTAATCTGCAGTTTCTTGAATTTTGGTCTTTGGTTTTAAAAACAATCCACATTTAATTTTCCTCATTCTTTGTTAGCTGTTGTCTCCATATACTACGAGTATACATACTTTTAATTATTAGCTAGTTTCTAAAATTATTGTTGTTCTTTTCGTATTGTCATAATATTATTTTCTTGTCTTGTCCGGTGTTTTGTCGTTTCAGTTAATTTGTAATTAAATTAGTTTTGTAACTCTTCGAAGAGTAGAACTAAATGTGCTGAGTTTGGCCTCGTTTGTTATAGGAAGAGAGTACCTCGGACTTAATATAATGACTTAAACGTGTACTTCGGTGAATGTTACTAGAACTCCTCGAAGAGTAGAACTATGTGTGATGAGTTTGGACTCGTTTTGTTAGTTATGAAGAGACTTTACCTCCGGACTTAATATAATGACTTAAACGTGTACTTCGGTGAATGTTACTAGAACTCCTCGAAGAGTAGAACTAGGTGTGATGAGTTTGGACTCGTATTGTTAGTTATGATGCGACCTTACCTACGGACTTGATAGAATGGCCTGAAGGTGTACTTCGGTGAATGCTACTGGAACTCCTCGAAGAGTAGAACTAGGTGTGATGAGTTTGGCCTCGTTTTGTTAGTTATGATGAGACCTTACCTCTGGACTTGATAGAGTGACCTAAAGGTGTACTTTGAGGACTGCTGCTGGAACTCCTCGACGAGGAGAACTAGGTGTCCCGAGTTTGGGCTCGTTTTGTTAGTTATGAATTGACCTTACCCCCAGATTTGATGGAGTTACTTGAAGGTGTACTTCGGTGACTGCTACTGGAACTCTTTGACGAGGAGAACTAGGTGTCCCGTGTTTGGGCTCGTTTTGTTAGTTATGAATAGACCTTACCCCCGGATTTGATGGAGTGACTTGAAGTTGTACTGCGGTGACTGCTACTGGAACTCTTTGACGAATAGAACTACAATTTACATTTTTTTTAATTTTTTCACTATCATATGAGCATTATGAATCGTGCACTTTTGGATTTTCCAAGCTTTTTTTTAAATTGTAATTTGACATAAAATTATCGGAAAATTTGAAGTATAGTAATAATTTATGGTTTTAGTGAAAACTTGTGTTAATTACAACAACTTTACTAACTACTTTTAAAATTTACGTAATTTTTTAATGCGCTTATAAGTCAGATTTTTGATTCTATTGAGTAGACTTAGGAATATCATAAGCTCGAATGTCGTGTAAATAGTTACATTAAATGTCATCCTTATATTTTAACCTTAGGATTAAAATATCAGGATGGCGTTGAATGTTATATTTAAATTTATGTTTAACTACCCCTTTAGTATAAACAATTTAATAAGAAAAGAATCATTAAAATCGGTTCATACTTGACACATATTGCGTAGCGAAGCCCACTCGGAGTGGCCACCTCGGGCCGGCCCTACACCACGGGCCAGCCATGGGATTCCTCTTTGTTCACCACGGGTGCTAGCCGTCCTACCCAAGCCAAGACGAATGTTCTATATTATCCGTAATTAGAACGTAAGATTTTATTTAGGATTAACTTTTACAATATAAAAAAATTGTTTTATTTTTTATTTTTTGCCAGTGGGAGGTGTAGTGTAGGCCCACAACTATATAATAAGTATATTAGAGTTAAGTTAAGAATAGAGAACTTATAATAAAGTTATAAATACATAAATTAAGTATAAGACATATACAAGTAGTAATATTAATTACATTATAAAAATGATGAATAGTTTTAAGAAAGTATTTAGTACTCATATACATATATAATATAGTGTCATATGTTTAAAAATTTAAAAATCTAACAGAATTTTTTTTTTTAATAGTGAAGGACATGTGGTGTAGGTACTATGACAAAGCAATATAACTGGAATATTAAATGATATCACTAACGTGGACTCCATAAGGAGTAGAAATAATATCTATTTAGTTCAGTAATATCGTATTATATTTATAGAAGAAGATAACATTCATGTGGCTCTACCTGGAACCAAGTAACACAAACCCTACCCCCACCTATCTACCTACGTCACACTATTATACAGGGTATTTTTGAAACGCTCCCGAAAACGAAGACAGATGATAGTACTAAGGATAATTTATGATGATGGGTCACAAAAATTCGATCCCGAGGAAAAAAATCATCTTTCTTCCAACGTTTTATTAACTTTTTCACGCTTCATCATGTTATTACAGTTATTTGAAACGATCTTCACAAAAAAAATCATGAAAATATTGAAAAAATAAAACCAGCAGTGAATTACTGAATTAAATCAGCTGACTAGGTCAATGTACGCGCGAACGTCGGAATCTTGCGCGGCCCGCAGCCAGCGATGGTGCCACAATACCTAATAATTTACAACACTTGTCTAAATACCTAACTTATCTACTTAACCTACTAATTGCCACTGTGCTTGTTCCATGCAGCCACTTTAATTCGAATTCACAGGTTAAATAAACCAAATAACTGGTTCGATTCCTGCTAATGAAAAATACTTAAATAAAATGTTTACAAGGTTAGAGTCATGCTTTGTTATCCATTGTGTAGGTATTTTATTATTCTGATTACGTGGTAAATCCATGCTGCAGCTATTAGTAGTAGTTGTAGCACGAATGGGTCGGCTCGACCGGGGAGGACCACGCTCTCTCAGAATACCACCGTAAAATAGCAGCTTAACACTGCTGTGTTTCTGTATGAGTGTAGAGAACCGGAGACCCTTTTACTCAAAAGAGGCATTCCATCTTAGTCCTCACGGGTGACAACGCATCTGCATTTTGAGTCTTTATTGAGGAGGATAGATGATGTCTATGGGTCACAGCAACCACTTACCATCAGGTGGACTGTGTGCTCGTTTGTCACCCTATACTATAAAAAAAAATTATAGTCCAGAATAAGTTAGTATTCAGTTATGTACCTATTCAGATCAGTCAGTACTAAGTTATTTAAAAAAAATAGTATGAAACAGCTTACCGATCCTCCGTGACCTTATGAGATTCTTCAAGGCACATTAACATGTTGCCGTATTCACGAGCACTATAAACGTACCTACGCGTTAGACATTATTAAAACCAAACAAAAACACAAAACGTAACAACAAGAACAACATCATTAATTAATAATAATAAGTAATAACGATAATAATTTAATAAACAAAACAATTCAACTATCGCTCGTGATAGTCAACATGGCACTGTCTCAGTGTCTCAAAACTAAAATTATTGTAATGTCCTTGAAGCATGTGTTAAATTCACAGCGCGAGGCGACACGAAGCAGCGTGTGTGTGAAAGGAAGGGTAGAGTGAGTAAGTAGTATAACCTAATGCATTGTTGCGTACCGATCTAGGAAAGAGTTCGAGCCCGCGAGGATATTGACCCTATTGTCAGCTGATTTTTTAAAGTTTCACTGCTGGTTTTATTTTTCAGTATTTTCATGATTTTTTGTGTGAAATATCGTTTCAAATAACTGTAATAACATGATGGAGCGTGAATAAAGTTAATAAAACGTTGTGAAAAGATGATTTTTTTCCTCGATCGAATTTCGTGACCCATCATCATAGGTATCCTTAGTACTATCATCTGTCTGCTCGGGAGCGTTTCAAAAATACCCTGTATAAGTCTTAATTTATTGCATTGTCCCAACATTACAATGTCAATACACCTGAAAAACAATGAAATGGAGCCATTTAAACTAAGCCGAAAATAAAATGAACATGGGTATTCTTCCTATTTTTTTTTTTTATTATTACTAGCTGTTCCCTTGACTTTACGGTTGAATTTCATGGTTTTGATTTTATTTGTGCGGAACCTCATTGTTTTTCTAAAATAAAAGTAGCCTAAGATTGTTATTTTTATAATATCAGCTATCTGTCAGCGAAAGTCCTGTCAAAATCGGTCCGGCCTGAGATTACGAACAAACATGTAGACAGACAGACCGACAAAAAGACAGATAGACAGACAATTTTTTTTTAAATTGTTTTTTTTTTGTTATAACTACCGTATATACTTACATATGTTTTTAGTAAGAATATGTTATTCTGAAATTACAAACAGACACTTCAATTTTATTTATTTGTATAACCAGTGCTTGACTATAATTACACCTGGTGGTAAGTGGTGATGCAGCCCTCGATCGTAAATTGCACTGTCTTAGCGTAACAAAAGCCTATTCAATCTTGCCTTGAAGACGCCTAGATTGTATTCGGACGGAAAGACAGACGCCGGCTTATTATTCCACTCCTTTGCAGTACGCATTACGGAAGACGAAGCAAACTGTTTGGTTCTAATGCGTGGAACGGTGGAATATTGACAAGAAAGGGGTGAAGACCCGCCAACCGCCTGGTTGTCCGATGGTGGAAATGAGAGGGAGGAATTAAAGCATTTAATTACGGATTTTGAAAATTCGCATTTATGGAGGACACAAGTTCTCTCTGACTGACATTCAAACAGATTGACAGAATAAGGTCATAAGGCCGCGTACTATTATAACGACTTGGCCGGTCATTGGTCACCACGCCTGTTTTCTGTGATGTTGGCTTTTACAGCTTCACCATACTCAGTGCTTCTAATGTGGTGGTGGTGATAATGATGACTCACTTTGTGACTGAACCTCAGATATACGGTACGGTATTCCTACACACGAATTAGTGTACAAATGAGTTATCTTATCGCTGCGCCGTCTGAGTAAAATAAGTCATCTCACTAGGACGGCGGTTAGATAATTCACTGGACACGGTGCCCGTATGCCCGAGATTTGTTGACTGTTTTTTTTATTTTTTTATTTATTAAAACCCCCACACTAGGATTTTTCTCTTGTATCGTGGAGGCAGTTTACAAACATAAATTGCACAAGGACAAACATCCAGACCCGGAACAATTATTTGTAGGCCATACAAATATTTGTTCCGTGCGGGATTCGAACCCGCGGCCCCCAGCGCAGCAACTCATTGCTAAGCCACTGCGCCACGGAGCCGTCGACCGTAGCACTGTAGCACCGTGCCGCCGCCGCAACAAATAACGTATATATCTTTACCCTTAAAGGTAGGTTCGACTAAATGAGAGTAAAATTTTATTTTAGAAAAAAATCCATTTTTTCGAGAATAAATTAATTTTACGTTTAAGTATTTGCTTTCCTAAGAATAGCGAGCGTTTTTTTTAATATGTAAGAGGGGCAAACGAGCATGTGCCTCACCTGATGGTAAGTGACTACCGCCGCCCATAAAAAACTGCAACACTAGGGCAATTACAGATGCGCTGCCGTCATTCTAAAAAAAGAGTAGGCTCTCTCCCTAAGTCGTATCGTATCTGGAAAAATCACTGGTAGAAAAACTTCTAGAGGAAGAAAACTTCTAGTTAATCACACAGTGGTTGACCACCAATCATCCAGATGGTATCGCGAGTTTTGTCGTGATGTACGATGGTGAAATTGAGCGGCTGGAATTAGTCCGAACAATTGCTATGAGCACTCCCTTTCATTTAGTCATTCGCCATTGACACTTTTGGACAGCTATTTTACATACTATAATACAAAAAAAGCAAGTAGACATGATATAATCTAAATAAAACTTATTTAAATGTGTAGTGTTCGCGTAAATATAAGAAATCATTATGATACGAGGGTGACACTGAAAGTTCTAAGAAAATCAATAACTGAACAAACTAGCAAGTTATTAGTTTTATTATATCTTTTCAAAATAGTGTCCATTTAATAAAACTATTTTTACGGATTTTTTATTTTAAATCCATAAAAATAGTTTTATTCAATGTGTAGTGTTCGCGTGAATATAAGAAATCATTATAGTGTCCATTTACATCAATACATCGCTGCATCCGATGGAACCACTGAGAAAAGCACTTTGCCCACTCGTCCTTAGGGGTCTCTTCGACGGCATTTTGAAACGCAGCCACTGCTTCCTCGGCGTCCATAAAACGTTTTCCTCGAAGTTTTTCATGTATTTTCGGAAATAAATAAAAATCGCAAGGTGCTATAGGGCGGATGACCCAGTAATTCCATGTTTAACGTCGCCAAGTAGTCGATTGTTTGCTTGGCGGTGTGCGACGAGGCGTTGTCGTGGTGAAGGAGTCCTTCCGAAGAACGAGGCTACCATCTTCTTTCCCACGCTTCGCTTTTCTTCACTTTAGTTGGCAACTCCTCGGAAGGAAACACCCAGACAGCAGACTGTCTCTTAGTTTCCGGATCATAAATCAAGCAATCAATAAATCCAGCTTTCATCACCCGTAAGTGTGTCGAACACAGCATTTGAGTCACCTCCGTTAAGTCTTTGAACGATTTCGCGACACCACTCAACACGACGGAGTATTTGGACCTCTGTCAAATTATGAGGTGTCCACCGGGCACAAAGCTTCCTGTCCGCTAAATGTTCATGGAGGATTTTGTGCACTTAACTCATACCGATGCCTAAGTTTGTCCGAATCTGGTGATAAGTCACTCTTTTGTCAGTCTCTCGTCGTCGCCGTAGAAGGCCGTCCCTCACGCAGATCATCGGTGAGATTAGTGCTACCACGTTTAAACTCAATAAACCAGTTGTAAACAGTGGCACAAGATGGGGCTTCATCGTGAAAGGCCAATCGAAGTCTATCATAACTTTCTTGTTGACTTAAATGACATCGAAAGTCATAAAAAATCATTGTACGAAAATTTTCTCGCGTTAACTTCATGCTGACGTGACACAGACAATTTTCGATTTGCCGCCAAATCGTAAACAAATGACAAATTAATAAAATACATAAAATTGGCAAAGAGTTCCATTTTCAAAATTTGAACTTATTTTTTTATTATATCGTTTACAAGTGGCCAGTTCTAAAAACGTTCAGTGTCGCCCTCGTATAATCTTTTACATAGTCTCATAATTGAACAATATTTACTTGCCGGGTTTTACATTTGTTCATCATTGACTCGGCTACTCGGATGTAGCTTAATTCCAAGTTTAAAAAAAACCTACTTTAGATTGCACAGGAAAGCAATACACAATTTTACTCGACACTCGAATCCTAGAATAGCTTATCTTCGGTACAGTTAATCGTCTATAAATCTAGGTTTAGTCAAATCCAACCTGATCAGAAATTTATATATTCGCCAAATTTAACTTTAGAACTAAAACCAAAGAAAAATATTATACTTAAAAGAAATATTAGTTATCTTTGAGTAAAAAACAAAATATTTTCATCAAAACAAATAAATAAAGACCCAAATCCTTTAATGTCTATCCAGACTAAAATAATTTAAAATTCAGCGAAAGAATTCATTACATTTTTATAGCAAATGTTTTGAAATTTAAATTAAGAGAATTTGTTTACTTATTAAATATTGAGATTAAAATGACTATAGCAAATACAAATACAATGTTAAATTCACATTCTACAGAGTTAGCAAAGTACTTATTTTGTAATATTATTTACCTTGATTCGTTCACTAAAACACAGCGTATAAGTAAACTAGAAACATTTTTACGTGATGCATGCTATATGCCGCATTTTTGAAAAGATATTTATTTAGTTGTAATATTGTGCGTGACTGTCAACTCGAAAAAACTAGCAATTTGAGACCATTGGTGAGTATCAACTCAATTTACACGTAAAAGTTAAAATCTAACACTTGTCATTGAGATTCTCCGGTCAGGGCTCACTGGTGCAAGCACATCCTTTTTTTTATAGAAGAGGGGGCAAACGATGCTGCTCACCTGATAATAAGTGTTGACTGCCGCCCATGAACAACTGCAACACCAAGGGAATCGCAGGTTCGTTGCCGGCCTTTTAAAAAGGAGTAAGCTCGTTTCTTGAAGTTCCCTAAGTCGCATCGGTCCGCAAAATTTACCGGTGGTAAAATATTCCACAAAAAATTCGTGCCAAGCATCCAGATGATGCTGATGTCAACGTGAGTTATGCCGCGATGAACGTTGGTGAAATTTGACGGCTGGAATTTATCTGAAATTCCTCAGAGCCCTCCCCGTAGTAAATGCTAAGGCATGCAACATCTCTTCGCAGCGCCAGTAAATCGAGTTGATCAGAGAGAAGCTGGTGGTTGACAATTCAAAGTCGAGCCGATCTGCGCTGGACGCGGTCAAGTAGCTGGCACTGGGAGCCCCGGCCCATACATGAGAACAGTATTCCATGTGAGGCCGAACAAGCACCTTGTAAATTTGCAAGCGGTGTGCCGACATGAAATACTGTCCCACTCTGCTGAGCACGCCAAGCTAACTTTTTAAAGGTCAATTTGGCCTTCCCCTCCAACTGACCACAAAACTGCACATCACTTCGACGCCGAGGAATTTGATACTGGCGGAAGCAACAAGAGGACTGGTGATGTCGTCAGCATAGCAATGAATGTTACTAGTTTGCAACATATCATTGATATTGGCAAAAAAATGAATTTGCCAAACCCTTTCTATTCTAGTACCTCGTACTTCCCTCCACAATTTCTGCTTTGATTTAAGAGTATTCTTGCAAACTTAACCTTAAATATTAATATTTTTTTCTCGGAAACCATTTTTTTTGCACTTTGATTCCCTTGCTGGGGTTTCCACCCACCCCCATGCCGTTTCTAAAGTGCTTTCTCTAATGACTTCCGATAGATCTCGTTTACGCCTGACGTAAAATAATCAGACCGCCAATGGGGGGCAACATCAAAGGTGAGAGACGTTGGCTTTAACGGCAAATATTCTCCCTGTGAGACAATCTATGGGGGAAGCTTCGGTTCCGTGGACTTTGGATAGGCTGTAATGAAAATAAAACCATAATAAACCGTAAATAGTGATAGCTCAGGGGCTACTTACGGGATTCCTAATTCAAAAATAATTAATATCCGAAGTTTTTAATGAAATAGAGACTTTAGACGACAGATTATAGATCGTCTAAAACATACTTGACACGATCTTCTATTTCATTTGGCAAGCGAAAGATTTCACTTAAGAATTTTTGAGGGCTTTATGAATCTTAATGTGTGATATTTAGTCAAAGTACAGAGGCAGCTTAAAATTGGCTTTGATGAATCTTTTATAAATGCCTTCTTTAATATTTATAAATAAATTGCCTTAATCCTTTCTTGTTCAGTAATGGAAATAGAAATAGAACTTGTTTTGTTCAAAATTATAAATATAAATGAAGACAACATGATGCTGACATTAAAATTAATACTACTCCACTTACTTTACTAGGTGGACTGTGTGCTCGTTTGTAACCCTTATTCTATAAAAAAATTGTATGTTTGATTTTCTTACGCAAGCACAATACAGAAGAATCTTATGTGCGTCTAAATACTATATTAAAGTGGATATACATTAGTTACACGTTAGGAACATGAAAATTGCGTTGTGAGTTCCGAAATTCTATTGACTTAAAATTATTGTGCACATATTGCGATTATCAGTTCAAAGTGTTATTGCTTGCACGGTGGCCCTGTATTTTAGTGGCAACCTGTAACTTATATACCGGCGGAATTTACTTTGAACCTTTTAACTATTGCAATTTTAATAAAAAGCTAAAAGTTCATTACGACTTTTGTTTTAATATAGCGATAATGATGAATTACATTCAAATGCTCTGTAAACATTTTTTATTCTCTTATGTAGGTAGTATTTCAAGTCGGTTTCAAAATGAAAACTTTGATAATTATCTATACATATAAATAAAATTGAAACGTTCGTTTGTAATATCGCAATATCCACGCCGCTAAAACTAGACTAACCATTTTTGAAATTTCTGTGTATCTATCTGTCTGTCCGAGTTAGTGTTTGGAATGGCTGAACCGATCGTAATAAAACTTCACATACAGATAGAGGGCTATACTAGGAGTGATCGTGGTTAATATTTATCCGACTCTTAATTTAACTTAAAACATTTCAGAAAAGAACGAAAAATAGATAAAATAACCATTTATTTTATCTATTTATTTTATCTATTATTATTAGTTATCTTAAATCCCAATAAATAGAGCCACATTTAATAGATCTTATCTAGGCGAAGCCGGGGTGGGTTGCTAGTCTTACAAAAAAATTAATAATGAGGCGAATTTCAGGAGAGAGGGATTTTCTTATAAATTTTTGAAAAGGAAAATCCGTCTTGTGATGAAAAACTCTGTAATATAATCAAGGTATTTTTCTTTGAGCACAAAATATTTTTAATTACGTTACAGAATTCTTAAGGAAAAGGATTTTTTTTACTGTATATATTATTAGAAAAATGGAATACGTGACATGTAGAAATGCAATTACTTGAATTATTATTACAGGTAAATTTTTATCATTAAAACGTTTGTTATAATTGGCTATCGATTTAATAAACACAGCTAGGTAATATAAATTTTAAAGAGATGTGAGCAATGGATAATTATGTTCATATTTCAGTACACGCATCGTGAAGTAAGTGCCTCGTGAAACAACCCATTACTGTATTTCTGCGTTAATGAGACTTTGTAATACATTTATCATATTTAAAATGTATTATATAGCATGCCATTAATTTCACAGACAGGGGTTCGATCCCCGCCGACACTTGAAATTGTTAATTGCAATTTTAAATGCTGATTCACCACGTGACAAATAGTAAAGGAAAACATCGTACAGCAAAGGAGTGGCATAAGTTGCTAGCGTCGTTCCATCCGATTACAATGTGGATGTCTTCCAGACAAGAGTGAATAGGCTTTTGTTAAACTAAGTTGGTGCGATTTCCCATCTTCGGCTGCATTACCATTTACCATCAGGTGTGATAGTAGTCAAATACTGGCTTATAATAGTAAAAAAACATCGTGAGGAAACCTGCATGTTTGAGAAATTAAAGAAATATTGAAGACATGTGTAGTCCGCCAACACAGGAGCAGCGCGGACACTTCTATGTCCCGAAACCCTTTTAGTAACAAGAGAATGCCTGTGCCCAGAAGTGGGATGTATAAAGGCTGTAACTTTATACAATAACCTCACTGCCACGTAGGTGTAGTGGTCTCAAACATTATTACCGATCATGAGGTCCCGCAATCGAACTCCGCGTCGGTCGGAAATTTGTTATTGTGTTTTTCCGTCAAGAAATTCTCAGTAGCAGCAAGTTAGCCGTGTTTTACCCCGTGCCTCGGAAAGCACTTAAAGCCATTGTTCCTACGCCTAATTTCTCTCCAATCGTGTCGGATGACCGTCCCATCGAACTTTGAGAGTGAAGGAATAGAGAATGCACCTATGCTTGCGCATACACTCGAGCACTATAATCATGTCCTAATTAGATGGCTAGTCTCTCTTGAGACTGACCGCTGTGATTGAAATTCAGTCTGGAGAACATTAACCTCAGACCAACAAAGAAAGAAAGACGGAACACTAAATACATTTCGAGTTACGCCAAAACCACAGTAGATATATCATCATCATCATCATCATCATCATTATCAACATCATCATCATCATTACAGCCCCTCACAAGTCCACTGCTGAACATAGGCCTCCCCCAAGGAATGCCACAAAGCACGGTCCTGAGCCACCTGTCCTAAGCAACCATCTATGACTTCCTGCATGTCTTACCAGGTCGTCACTCATCTAGTGGGGGACGCCTACACTTTCCAATCCGCCAGGGCTAACGCCCTCGAGAACCTTTCCACATCAGTTGTCGGTTTTCAAGCCATATCAGCCCAGCCCATTTCACTTCAGCTTACACCTAATCCGTTGGGCTATATCCGTCTCTCTGGTTCTACTGCGGATATCCTCATTTCAAGTTTATCACGCAGAGAAACCCCGAGCATAGCCCTCTCCATAGCTCGCTGAGCGACCTTTATTCCTTACGGCCAGCATAAGAACTCTCATTTCCATAGGTCATCACTGGCAACACGCACTGATTGTACAGTCTCGTTTTCAAGTTTGAGGTATATCTGACGAGAAGATGTGTCGTAATTTCCCGAACGCTGGCCAGCCGGAGTTGAATCCGTCGATTGACCTCGGTCAGTTGGACTTACCTAGTCAGACTATTTGTCCCAGGTAAACATATGCTCGTCAACAACTTCGAGCTTAGTGCTCCCCTAACACTTACTGGCATAGGTGGTATGGACATTAAACATGATCTTTGTTTGTCCATGTTCATCTTAAGACCTACGTTGGGAGACACTATGAGGGTCATTGAGCATAGTGCTTAGGTCCCTCCAGTGATTCTGCCTAAGGACTATATCGTCGGCAAATGAAAGGTGAGTGATGTACTCGCCATTGATGTTAATACCGTATCCTTTCCAGTCCATTAGCTTGAAAACATCTTCCAATGCAGCGGTTAAGAGTTTCGGGGATATAACTTTACCCTGTCTTATACCTCTCTGCAGTTGGATAGGTTTCGTGCTCTGGATCTATACTCGGATAGCCATCGTAGCCCTACTGTATAAACACTTCAGCACTTCGATATACCGACAGTTAACTTGGCACCGCTGAAGGGACTGTAGCACCCCTCAAATTTCAACGGAATTAAAGGCTTTCTCATAGTCGACATACGTAAGGCAAAGTGGCAGATTGTACTCTTCTGTCTTCTGTACAATTTGCCGAAGGGTGTGCATGAGGTCCATGGTACTGAAGCCTCTTCAAACCGGCATTCAGGAGGCTGGTCGTCGAGAGTCTGCGTGCGAGACGATTCGTAATGACTCTGAAAACAGCACGTAGACGCGGCTCAGGAGGAAATCGGTCTGTAGTTTTTTCAAGGAGTGTTATCGCCTTTCTTGAAGAACGAGACTACCACTTCTGCTCCACGCCTCCAGGTAGGGGCCACCATGGAGATGGAATTAAAGCTTCTGAAGGACTTCAAGTACCGTTTTCCACCCTTTTCAGAAGCTCGCTGTAATTCCATCTCACCTGAGCCCCTTGATAAGACTCGCTCTTGATCATTACTCACACTTTCGTGTTGTCAACGATGACGTACGTGTACGGCTGCCATAGAACCCTCTCAATCTCTCAAAATCTCAAGTGTCCCGGAAACGATGCTGACACACTCGGTCTTCAGCTTTGACAGTTGGCTTTTCTGGCAGACATATCTCAGGCAAGACTTTGGAGCCTTGGTTCCGCTCGATCCTTCTTTAATACAAGCTGTATTGTAGTTGCGTAAGTCCCACCGCATGCATTTGGAGATCTGTCTATTCAGTTGCTTGTATGCTGTCAAATTTCTTGACGACTGCAGCTTCATTTCCCGTCTAACAATATACATAATGTCTTAATTAATTACCAATACCATTTTTTAAATGTATGTCTGTCTGTCCGAGCTCATCTCCGGATTGCCTGAATTGATACTTTTACTTTATGTGAAATAAATAGATCTTCAGTTTCTTTTATACCATTTTCCTTATCCAACATAGTTATAGAGA